>VXBA01003726.1:23705-53530 GCA_013399895.1 Serilophus lunatus | reverse complement strand
ATGAGGAACCAAACCATACCCGTTGTTTAAGTGCATGTATCTAGCCAATTCCTTGCCAGCTACTGCTTGCTTTACATAACATGCTGGTAACAGAGTTCATTAGTTATGCAAAGCTGCTTGATTATGAAAATAAAGTCTCGGATAAACCAAATTAGCCAGTCATGAAGTCCGCAAGAACAACAATAACAACAGCAAATAGTTTTCAGAGAGATGCAAAACCACCCCTCTACTGGGAGAAGTGGCCTGGCTGCTAGTCCGGGACTGTGCATCAGCTCCTGTCTCATCTCCCAGACAATGCACTGTCTCCTTGTCTCCTCCTTCTCTTGCCCACGGGATGTTTTGGCTCCAGCACTGAGCAAAGAGAAAGGCATATGTGACCTAAATCAAGTTTTACTTCTGCTCACATCCCTCCAGCTTGAGTAAACAGCAGAGGATGTGACTGAGAGCACATACGGTGCCTCGTCAATGCCTCCTCTGCTTCAGGTCTTCTTCTCCCTTTGCCAGAGGTGAGTTTGACTCACTCTGTATTTAGAGAGATGCTTCTCCTTTCCCCACACCTCTCATTAGACCTCCCTGATCAGCCGGTCCCCAGCCCATCTCCGCAGCTTTTCTTGTTACACCAAGCAGCACTCTCCAACAGGACCTACCTCCCAAACCCCACTGGAGGGCTGGGAAAGGACGGGAAAAACCCCGGAGACCAACAAAACAAACAGAAAAAGGTCTCACTTGATCAGCATAAGTGCCAGCCCCACCCTGGGGTGTGGAATAAACACTGGCAGGTATTTATTCATCACCACTCAGCATCCAAATATTTGGCTCCGTGTGCCACAGGGGCACACTCACATCCATGGATGGTGGATGCCTTAATTCCCAGCAAAATTGGGCACACATCTTTCTCCTAAGGCAGGGGAGGAAAGGAACTTTCAGGATTTATTACAAATGTGCTGGGATTTCTAGCAATTTGACATCGAGATGCACAAGGATTTTTCTTTTTTTGGATTTCTGAACTTCACTGCACATTTGTCTATCCATTTATATCTTGTACTCATGATTGTTTACATACATAAATGTGTATCTATATGTATTTAGAATACATGTATATCTATCCACCCACATTCACCTACGTATGAATACACAGTGCTGGAAATGATAATCTGGATGCCTTGGCATTAATAATGCATAAATCTAGTGTTTGCAGAAGTGAATACGTGGCAGATGATGCCATTTCAATCTTGGCATACACACATATACATCTTTTCTCCATCTGTCTAGTTATGAACACATAGGTGTGCTTGACACCAGTACATACTTTTACAGGAATGTTTGTGGGATGAATTAAGTTAGCACACAGAACTAGTTATCCCAGCCAGACTAAACTTCAGCAGAAAAAATAAATTAAAAATCACAGAATGCTTTGGGTTGAAATGGACCTTAATCTCCTACCAAGCCCCCTGCCATGGGCAGGGTACACACCTTCCACTAGAACAGGTTTCTCAAAGCCCCATACAGTCTGGCCTTTAACACTTCCAGGGATGGGGCAGCCACAGCATTTCTGGGCACCCTGTGCCACTGCCACACCACCCTCATAGGGAAAAATTTCTTCCTGCTATCTAATCTAAACGTACTCTCTGTCACTTGGAAGCCATTTCCCCTTGCCCTATCACTACATGCCCTTGTAAATTGTTCCTGTTCATAAAAAAAAAATCATATACCTGTTGCATTTGACAAAATCAGTATGAATCCAATGCAGGCATGCATTGGTCATCTTGATGTAACCACTATAAGAAGCATGAAATATCCCTATATGACTAAAGAGGATGAATTCCTGGTTGACCCCATGACCACTAAAACACTTCATCCATGGGCTGACTTTAATTAGGCTGCAGGTAAAATGTCAAGGTGTGGCACGTGTGAGAAAAGCTTCCTGTAACTGTGAGCACACACAACAAGTGAAAAGTACCCTGTGATCTGTCCCAGCTTTATGGATGTCAGGAGAAAAGTCTTTAGGGCAGTCGAGGTGGAAATGTTGACCATGGTGATTAGATAAGAGTGTTCTGTGAGAAGCTTAATTTCCTGCCTAAAATGGTCAGGATGACCTGCGATGTGATGACTAAGAATGGGCTGTCAGAGGTCAGGGAACTGGCCCTAGGGGAAGGTTTTTTGCAGTGTCTTTAAAGGTCTGAAAGGGAGGGGATTTCTCGGCTACTCTGAATACTTTATGGAGCGGGGATTGTATTCAGATATGATCCTTGGGATCTTTCTCCATTGCGCTGGTGAGATTTATGAATTTGAACTGATAAAGAAGAATTAAAGGGCAACAAGGAGATTCTTGTTCTGGCCCAACTCTGCTTCCCCTTGTACTCACAGGTAATCAAGGACCTATTTGGCTCTTAGCAGTGACCATCGGCTTGTACAGTCTTTATGACACCAATTTGCTAGGAAAACACAAGACTTTACTGAGATGTCCCAGCACCTGGAGTCCCCACATTGCAGTTTAACTTCAAGAGAAATGTGGGTGGTGCCCAGGTCCCAGTGAAAGCCGGGGGTGTGATACCCACTTTAGACTTAGGTGGCAAAATGTCCATGTGCCACTGACTCAATTGATTGGATAGGGAGCCAGGGTCAGGCAGATCAGAGACTCTGTTTTAAAGATGAGTAGAAGGCACAATTCCTCTTAGTCACCTTGGAAAGTGATTCAATATGACACATGCTGCATGTGAAGTCCTTCCCCTGCTCATTGCTGTGGGCACCTGTAAATATGCATTTCTTCTACAGGCAGTTATCTACCCATGTGGAATAGACACAAATTTACGTTTTTCAGCTACGAAACCTTTGTGGTTCCAGACCCAGACCACCATAGGTTCTGGCATCCTCCAACCATACCACCACATGTTCGTGACCAATGTTGCAGGCCAAAGGAGCACCTTCCTCTACTTTTTTTCCATTAAACCATCAGAAGAATAGGCATGGAAGACTAGGAGGTCAAGCTACTCTTTTTCAATTAGATGTGTCAAGTTCTGCTTAAGATACAGCATGTTCTATCAGATAAGAGGAAATATGTTGGCTCCAGACCTGAAATCCCATGGCACAGGCTGCCATAGGTTCCCAGTGGTTTCATGGTAGCAGTGGCAGAGAGTGGCTTGAAGCCAAATTGCAGGACTTCTGTAATTGGAGACACACTTCTGAAGCTGTGAATGTAAATTGCATCTCTAGAGGTTACTGAAGCCAGAGAAAAAAGGCCATCAACTGCTTTGTGACCATGCAGAACCCTCCAAATATACTGAGAGTGGGGAAGGCGTTATACAGGGCTGCTGTCCAGAAACAGGATCTTCTGTGGTCCATGGTCTGCTGCCGTTTTCATACTCCCTGTTGGACACTGTAACCATAAGTTGGACCCTCTAACCATCATCCACAACATGTGATCCCGCTTCTCAGAACTTGCAAACCCTGCTCTGCACTGAACCCAAGCTGATCCAAGGTATCTCCGCGTTCTAAGAGGGTAACAGAGTGGGGGAAGGCTTTTTGGGAAGCCTTCTAAGGTGGGAGTAGGTTGATCGGGGCTCCTTGATGGGCTCCAAAGTCTTCAGCGCCATCTACTGCCACGCTAAATCTTGGCTTCCCTGTGTTCCCTCCAGGAATGGGTTTAGGACTTACTTTCAGGATCATGGGATTTTTTTGTTGCATTTAATTCTTCTGGTCAGTGAAACCATTATTATAGAACTGGGCTAATGAGCTAGTGAGAGGGGCGGTGGGATGGCTCCAAGTCACAATTTTGACAAAATGTGCACATTCAACTTTAAATACCTTTCCTGTGATTCATGAACAGGGCAAGGAATCATTGAAATGGCCGGGACTTCATCTAACACCTTTGTTGGAAGATTTGGGAACTGATCTCAGCATGCTCTCACACCAAACCCTTCCCTTTCCTCCAAGGTCTTACATGCTGACAGATTCTCTGGGTCTTGGAAAATAGAAGGAAGCAGCTTTTGAGGAACTTGTAGCCTAAATGGAGGGTAGATTTTGGAGAAGAAACTGAAAATTAAGGATTGAGTTTTTAGGAACATTTTGCTTAGTGACACCAGCTTGTGGACTGGGAATTAAATACAGTCAAGACTTCTTGCATGTTCTTCTGGTGAGGATTCAATTAACTTGATTCATCAGGACAGGAGTAGATATTAGAAACAATTGGGAGGTTCCTATTAATGGAGGTTCAGAACATAGCCCAGCATAATTTCAACCTAAATGCTTCTGCTGAGCTCCAGCTGGTGTTGATTCGTCACCAGCCTTCTGCTGCAGATGGCTGGGTAAATTAGGAGTGCTGTGTATAGCAACCTGTAGGCTTTTTCCAAGGAAAACAAACAAAAAACCTTAGTGTGGTTTCTGCAGGAGTTGAGCTCCAATTGAAACATTGGCTTTGTCCTTCTTCTGAAATGCAGTCCTGCTGACCAAGTCTAAAAGGGGACAAGTAATGCAGACTCCTCTAGACCACAGATAACCTCCTGGGAAAACTATGGCTTTCACCAAATTCTTAGCAGTATCTCTTCTAGCTAACATGCTTGTGCTGCTGTTTGTGGCATGCTGAATGCCTGGATGAAGGTACACTTGTGCAGACACACCCAAATTCCTAGTGGGCATTGCCCAGGTCTTCAGTTGGGAAATTTGACATGCAAACTGTGACCTTGATCACATGCTGAATGCTCCAGGGATGAGGTGTTGTCATCAGCCTTTCTGGGACAGGTTGTAGGCATGTGATGAGATTAACGTGTTCTCGCCCACCCTTGGTGTCAATCTCTCTTTGGCTGTCCAGCACCTTGGTATGAGGAGAGCTGGGTTTCAGGAGTTCACAGTGACCTCTCTGATCCCAGACACACCTATGACTAGAAAGGACAGACCTGGGCTTGAATGATTTGACTTTCCAGTGCTTCGATTTACCTAGATGCAAATTGCAGATAAGGAGTTCTTGGAGATCTCTGCAAACTGCATCATGTCTTTCTTATGTAGGAGTTAATTATTCTAATTATTAAATCCTTTTTACTACCAGTGATTCAGCACAAAGGAATCTACCTGAGTTGATGGGACAAAGGGATTTTTACACTGCTCAATCAGCAGGATTCAGAGAGGAGACATCTGAGCTCTCTTTCTGAATCTGTGACTGAGACTCCTCCGAGACCTTGGCCAGGACATTTAAACATCTCAGTGTGTCACATTACCCCAGTGTGAAACAGAGGGAACACTGAGCACTCTGCAGGATGAATGAATTTCTTACTCTCTGTAAGATGAGTAGAGAAGCCTTGAGTGCCAGGGAATGCAAAGATCCTTATGATTTTCCAATTTGTGGCTTCAGTTTGTGACCTCAGCATCCATGCTGTGTTCTGGAGGGATCCGTGACAGCAAGTTTGGTTCTGGCTTATGACAACAAGCAGGAATAAAGGAATCCACACTGCTTTTAGAAAATGCTCCAAACTCAGGGATAAGAAAAAAAAAAGCTAGGACTACTCTGCCCTATTCAGGGCCAGGCTGGACATGGCTTGGAGCAACCTGGTCTAGTGGAAAGTGTCCCTGTTCATGGCAGAGGGGTTGGACTAGATGACTTTTCAATGGTCCCTTCCAACCCAAACCTGTGATTCTATTCTAAAAACACAATAGCAGAGATTTTTAAAGCTCTGTATATTAATAGGTTCTAACTTTCAGGACAACTGACTCTTCATGAGTAACCACAGCAATCAAATTCTACTGACGTGGTCTCCCGGTCTAAGCTAAGAGTGCCTGTCATGTTGATTCTACCCATGGGTGGTTTCCACAGGGAATTTCTCCACTGAGAAGTTGCTTCTCTTTTACTGTAAGCTTGAATGAGTGAGATGACATCTCTGACCACCATCCTAGAGATGTGGCTACTGTCAGACTAATGGAGATAAGTGTTTCCAAGCTAAGAGCTAAAACCAGCCAGAACTTCTCCTGTGGAAGAAAAGGGATATGTTTAATCTGCTGTTATCCACCACAGGTTGATGTCTTACATCTACCTTTCATCCTTTGCTGTCAGTAGTGATTTAGCATTTTTTTTTCCTTTATTTACTTTTCATTTTCTTTTTCCAGGTTCTTGTCTATTCTGAGTTATCTGTCTATTTTGAGTTATCTGTGGAAGAACTGTAAGAGTAACAAAAGATCCTGAAGGACACAGTTTGCCATGTGTTTTTCACCTGTCTTCAATGATGACTTGAGGCAGAACTGCCTTTAAAATCCCACACTTTTACAGACCCACACATGGATTATATGAATTATTGTTCATTTGCAGCGCTGAGAGGAATCACACTAAAATAATAGGGAATAAAGATGAGTCACATGTGTGGTACAAAGTCATCCAACACAGACAGTTTGCATTTTTCTCACCACTCCCAGATGTTTAGAACATGGTGATGCTTGAAATAATAGCATCACCTGAGAACATGGTGATGCTTGAAACAATAGCAAACAAAAACAGTTCAAGGAGAGGTGTGATGTTGAACTTGGCCAGAGCCTCCCAGGAGTTCTAAAGCACTTGAAGATCCTTGGATGAAAGACAGATTGTAAGGGCAAGAATATCATTATTAGCAGTTTAAATTCTGCCTTCCAGGCCCATGAAGTAGCAAGATCTCAAGGTCAGGGCAAAAGACAGCTGCAGGCCACAGGCAGCAGTGGAATTTGATCCTTGCTGCAGGGTGAGCTGCTAATTGGACTTTGTACCACCTCAGACAATATTTCCACTTACAAGCTGCTTGCAAGAGTTGAAAATGGTGTTTTAAAACAAGCAGGTAATTCAACTGCCTGGGACAAAACCCTTGAGATTTAATTTCAATAAGTTCTCAAAGTCACAAGGCATAATTACACTGTTCTTAGCAAATTAATCTCTTGATGTGGAGCTAACCTGGACATAGTCAGCTCCTGGTACATTTGAAATTTTTTTTTCTCACCTTTCAGGCATCAATAGCAAAATAAAGCATTTTGTGTATGGAGTTTTTTGTTTGTTCGTTGTTTTTACATTCTTTTCCTTCCACATCAGAAATTTGAATAAAAGCAGAAGTAAAACTGCACGTGGCAAATGAGGAGCTACATGTACTCATTCCTTACTCATGGCCATGGAGCGAGGAAGGGCTCGATGTGGGTTGCATGTGGGAGCTTATTTCTTGGACCTGAGGAATACTGGAGCACTGATTGAGGGATGTCCTTAGCTGTGAAATGCTCCAATCCCATGCTGTAGTGACCTCTGCATGCAAAATTAACTAACAACAAAAGAGAAAAAAACCCCTGTCTTATTTTGGCAAAGAGTACCACAAGGTCCTTTCCAGCAGCAGCAGAGGTCCTGCAGATTCACTAATGCAGTATTCCACTGTGTTTTCACCTGAAAAGTGAGTCCCAGGGCACCCAGGTGCTGTCACTGCCCCAGACCAGTTCTGCACACTGGGTACTGTGGAAAGTATTGGGAGCACTGGTGTGAGCAGTTCCTGTAAAATGTTGTGGTAAAATGATCAGTGTGGTATCCCTGTGAAGAAACAGAGAGGGAAAGGGGAAGGCAGCCTGTGCTTACAGTTGCTCTTTCTTGGATGTGGATCACAGGACCCATCAGACCCGTTGACCAGAAATGCTTTTTTTATCTTTGCTGATGTCAAATGGCTGTTTGCCTCTAGCCCTTCCCCTTGAGGATTGCACAAGACCCTACAGATGAAAATCATGTTATTTGGTCCCAGATACCTCTGTGGTGGATGTACTGACAACCTGAGCTGAAAAGTGACAGGCTACAAAGGTCAAAGCTCTATTTTTCTCTTTTCTCCATGAGAGCTCTGGAGTTTGTCCAGCCTCTCATGCTCTATGAAATCTCCTGGGGCTGAAGTTCAAGATGATAGGAAGAGCCAGTTCCTCCCCTGGAGATAACCAGCACAATGGAAAGGTGGTACCTCTACCTGGACCTTGTGCACCTTGTGCCTGTTACTAGAAGTCTTCTGACTACCCCTGAGGTAAATCCCAGATATGACTGCACAGGAACAGTGGGATGCTCCTCTCATAGACCTGCTGTTCCCTTGCGCCCAGCAGAGCTTAGGAGAGAGCATTTTCCTTCCCAAAAGCTCCCTTCAGCTTGGTGAGAACAGCCTAGGGAACAGAGTTGATCCTGCCCTGGTAAAATCTTTCTTTCCCCCTTCCCTGAGACCTCCACAGATGGGCATCTTGCTGGATGAAGACCACGTTCCTTCTGAGGAGAAGCAACCTGTCCTCTAGAGCAATTCATTTCCAGTGGGAGACCTCTGCAAGGATCAGCCGTGCTGGACCATTAGGACTTACAACCCTGCAAAGCAGGGAGAAGTGTGAGGAAAGTGAAAGATATGGACCCAGAGTGGATTCTGCAGCTTCATGTTCTGGAGTTATTGCTACATGGCTACATTAATCTGTCCAGGGGCTAAAGGTTATTTTGCATAAGAAAATGAGGTAACATAAATAAGACTCAGTCCCCCTGCCTTCCCTTTTGGGTCAATGTCATCCAAAGAGCAAAGTCTGGCTCTCCATGGCTGACTCTGAAGGCTAGAGAAGGACTTTTTGCAAAGGCATGCAGTGGTAGGACAAGGAGGAATGTCTTCACACTTCTAGAGGATTTAAATTGGATATTTGAAAGAAATTCTTCCTTATGACAGTGATTAGGCACTGGAATAGGTTGACCAGAGAAACTGTGGCATCCTTGGAAGTGTTCAAGGCCAGGCTGGACAGGGCTTTGAGCAACCTGGTCTAGGGGGAAGAGTCTCTGCCCATGGCAAGGGGGTTGGAACGAGATAATCTTTAAGGACTCTTCCAACCCAAACCATTTTATGGTTCTATGATGACATTTCTGTCACGTAAATTCTTTTGGGACCATGTTGCCACTAAAGTAGTTGAAAAGGACAACATGGTTCAAGACAAGGGACGAGACTCATTTTCTCATGTAACTGTGTGCCATTTCCATCCAAAAGTAGAGACACAAGCCTGGGAGGAGGTGTTGATAATTAGGCTCGTGATTCATGCAGTTGGGTTCAAATTTCTGCTCCGATGCTCTGCTAATTAGAGCACATTTCCTGATCACTAGCGGGGTAATTACGAGATTAGGGTTAATGGGTCAGACTCATTGAAGTCTTCCTATTGTATGTCAGATTAGCTGAGTCCTGCTGTCATGATATTTACCTTTCCAGGTTGCTGGCTACAAAGAAGCACAGGGCAGAAATTGGTTGAATTTCCCTCTGGTTTTCCACAGGAAGACTCCAACATGGAGGTTTTTAGATGTGAGAGGGGGGTCTATGTTTCCATCAGCAGAGATGTAACTCCTGGAGCTCAGAGACGTTCATCCTGTCTGAAGGGGACAGCTGGTTTGGGATTCATTTGCCTAAACACAGATGCCAAGTGAAATGATTGCCCTGGACAACCACATCCACACAGGTCTGGTTGATATTCCACAGAGAGAATCATTCCAGGGCTCCACCTCATCACATTCTGGAGTTTTGCTCTTTCCCAAGCCTTCAGATTTTATTCTTAACAAGGAATAAACTCTGTGGGGGCCAACTTCCACTCTAATGAGATAATTCAGGGAATCAAGCAAAGCCAGGTGTTGAAAGTGGAGCTGAAATGAGAATGTTAATCTGGCCTAGCAGAAGTGGGGAAAATAAAATTGTAAGGAGTTTTCATTAAAAGGGAAAGGTAGGACTCATATGACCAGCAAGGTCTTGCTGAGCTGCGGGCTGAGTAGTAACACAGAAGATCCTGTCTTGTGAGATCCCACCTAAAGCACTTCATCCAGCTCTGGGGTTCCCAAAAGGGACAGGAAGGACATTGCAACCCAGGAGTGAATTCAGAGAAGGCCACCAAATTGATTAGAGGGATGGAACAACTCTCTTAGGAGGAAAGGCTGAGAGAATTGGGATGTCCAGCAAGGAAAAGAGAAAGTTTCAGGATGCCTTAATTGTAGCCTTCCAATCCAACAAGAAAGATTGAGAAAGACTACTGACAAGGGCCTGGAGGGACTGGACAAGGGAGAATGGTTTTAAACTGAAAGAGAGTAGGTTTGAATTAGATATTAGGATTAAGTTCTTTGCTTTGATGATGGTGAGACACTGGCACAGGTTGCCCAGAGAGCCTGTGGATGCCCTCTCCCTGGAAGTGTTCAAGGCCAGGTTGGAGAGAGCTCCGAGGTCACCTGGTATAGTGGAAGGTGTCCCTTCCCATAGCAAGGGCGTTGGAATGAGATGATCTTTAAGATCTCTTCCATCTCAAACCATTCTATGATGTGATATATGGTATGATACGGGAAAGACAGTACTTGTAAGAGTTGAATGAGAACCAAAATCCCTGTGATACTGATAATTTGGTGCCAGACAGAAACACTATCTAACTGATGATGCTGATCCATGATTCCCCAGAGAGAAACACCTTCTAACCCCAGGAGTAGGATGAGAAAAAACAGATTCTTTTTGGCTTTTATGGTCTTATTCTTTTGGCTCCAGAGAGAGGGAAACATCCACAGGGATACTGATGAATATTTTGTGATTCTGAGTCTCCAAGGACCGAATCACTGACAAGACAGTTTTGCTTCCATTACTGTGCCTTAGCCCAAACTTTAGACATCCTGAGGTCTTCCAAGGGATGCTTTTCTTATGTCCATTGAATCCTTTACTTCTCTGCTAAATGGCAGGCAAAAATGATTCCTCTGCAGAATTATTGCAGTAAGGTGGTGTGAGGGGACCTATTTTGCTATGACAGGCTCTGTTCAAGCAGCAGCTTGGCTGAGAACCAGATACTCATCATACAGGTGTGCACTGTTCATATTTCCCTTGCAGCAGGATCTGAACTAAACCTTGACATTGCTTTTCAGGCGATGCCCTGACAGTTTCAGTCATTTAAAGTACTTTTTTTGCTGTAGTTTTTACAGTTGAAAGAAGAGTTATTTGAACTTGTCATGTTATAGAATCATAGAATCATTGAGGTTGGAAAAGACCTTGAAGATGGTGAAGTCCAACCTTTGACTGAATACCACCATGCCCATTATTGTGAAGTGCCACATCTACAAGTTTTTTGAACACTTACAGGGATGGTGCCCATACCACTTCCTTGGGAAGCTCATTCCAGATTCCTTTTCACATTTCCTCAAGATTTTTTTTCGACGCCATTGAAATTCCAAGATGATTCAATCGTCTTTAAAGTCTCAGAATTTTTTTTTTCCTCCAAGAGGCACAGCCACGTTGTAGCCTCTCTTTTGGGATATTTGCAGCCAAACACTAAACTAAACCAACACACCCAGCAGCAAAATCTAACATCTGCCCATGAGGACATGCAACACAGACGTGACCACTTTTGAGGACACAAAGAGTTTGTTATCCAGCACAGCAAACAACTCAATTCACACTTTGCTGCTCATGCAGCACAGCTATCTTTCCTAGACTTACTCCAGATAGCCTGGCTCAGGTAAAAACCTATTTATTTGATAGCAGTGGTTCCATCTGTCATTCCCAAATAACTCAAATCTGACCATAGAAAAGACACAGTGTTAAACCCCAAGGCTTTCCTGTGCTGTGCTCTGCTGTCCTGTTTCCCTGGGACCTTCAACCCTACCCTGGTGCTGCTCTTTGAGTCTCAGTCTTTGCCTCAGTCTTTTTAAAGCACAGGGGATGAAAAGCAAATCTTTGTGCATCCACAGATGTTCTCCATTGCCAGGGACATATTTTCCATCACCAAACATGCCATGGACAGAGCTCTGCAGCTTTCAGGCTTTTGAAAGTTATTTGTACAAATTTACTGGGAAAGCATTCAGGAAAAAAGTGACTGTATGTTTAACTTGTCATATTTTCCCCTTTGGTCACTGTTGTCAACCAAAATAATGGGCTAGATGGCCCTTGTGTAGTCATTTTTATTTTGTTTTCTACAAATAAATACAACACCTGTGTTTGCACTCTCTGGTTCCAGCCCATATTTCGCTGGAGGAGCACAGGAGTGGGATGAGAGAGAATCAGTCCAATGTCATCCCTGAAATTAAGGGAAACAAACATGTAAGAACATGATGAGCATGAGAACAGATGCACAGGATCGGATTAATGTTCCACACGGACCATTACCAGCAGCAACCGGGCAGAATATGGGAAACTTCTCCTTGGGAAGCTGTCCAGTGACCTGTGGTTGTGAGTTTGGCTGACATGGACAAGCATTGCCAATGACAAGCACAGTGAGAGCCTGTCCTGGATCCTGGTGTTTGCTAACTCTTGCTGAAGTCTGCTGCAGCATGCTTGATGTGTTGTCACCCAAACTGATGTATCCAGAGGCTTCAACATACCTGCTTGTGCTGCAGCCTCCTGCTTTCTTTGCAATGGAGACAGAGGTGGTGAGACCAAGGCATGCAAAGGAAACACTACTGGGAATGGCTGAGAATGGAGGAAAGGCTTGGACTGGGCTGCTTGGAAAGCGAGCTCTGGACATAGCAGTTGTCTGCTTTGAATCTTGTTTCTTCCATACTGTCTCTCAGCTGCTCAATGTAAAGCACTGAACTTAAATATCAGCAAGAGAACTGTGCAGAAATTCATGGGGAATTGCAGTTGATGAGCAGCTGGTGCAGGGTGGTTGTATCCATATTAGGCACTGGACAGGATAAATTGGGAGTGCTGAGAGGGCTCAGGACAGAGGGCAGGTTCACCTCTGCATGCACTGAGGTGTTTTATCACCTTCAAGCCCAGGCCCAGATATGTGGGAAGTTGGGGGAAAGACGCTTCAACCTGCACCCAGGACAGAGAGGCAGCAAGTGCTGCTGACCCATGGACCTACATGGTCAATAAACCATCAGCTCTGGAGGAAAAGCCAGCACCAAATCCCTGCCTTGGAAGCCTGATGTCAGCCAAAGTCTCCCATCCAAACACCAAGCAAGATTTCCCCACCTAGACATATCTGCTCTGATCTCTCAAACCCAAACTCCTCAAATACTTTAAAGATATTGAAAAAGTGCCCCTTTGCATTTTCTTAGAATGTTATTTCTACCTTTTATGAACAGGGTGGCAGTTTTCACAGAGAAATAATTCCAGACGAAGTTATTAAAAGATTAAAAAACACACCCAAAAGGAAAAAAAAAAAAAGGGAAAGAAATCCAGACTGAAAAAACAAATATCCCAACCAGGACTCTGGGGCGTTTCTCATGACATCTTGCTTATGTTATGAATTCTGATTTTTTTTTTTTAAGGGATGAGGTAGAACTCAATTACTGCGCTGAAACTCATACAACCTGCTGATAAACCAGATTAAAAGTCGCCTTGTATAGGCTGCAAGAATCTCCCCAGCTCTATAATCTTGTTGGTTCCTGTACTAACAGGAGGTGCCTTGCTTGCATTTTCAACAGGCTCATGCCTTGTTCTCGTGACAGCTCATAATTCACCCTCTGTGTGAGCACGTGTCACCTGTGGCATGGCAGGTCCCTGGGGCTTGTGACTCCTGGCAGTGCTGAGTCACAGCCCCAGGTCGTGCTTACAATGGGCAGGTGATCACCTTGTCCTGGAAAGAAAAGGTGCTGTGGTTACAAGTGACTCTGTTGAAATCTGGCCAAAGAACTGAGATTTCAGGGAAGTGAACCTGAAAACAATATAAAGAAAAAAAAGAACATATGAAAATGATCTTTAAAAACACAGCGAAAATGTGGTTTCAAGTAAATCCCAGAGGGAACCTGTAAAATGATGAAGGATTTTAGGTGACTTGTGTTTAGATTTGGTGCAAAATTTGCTATGCTGAAACCCACTGTAAACAGCATCAATACTGGGTGTACAGAGACTTTCCCTGAAAGTGTTCAAGGCCAGGTTGGATGGTGCCCTGATCAAGCTGATCTAGTGGGTGACATCCCTGCCCACGGCAGGGAGTAAGGGTTGGAATTAGATGATTTTTACAGTCCTCTCCAATCTAAACTTTTCCATGACTCTTTGACACTTAACACACTGTATCAAGTGCTGGCTTCACTTTGCCTTTGTAGGATGAGATAAATGCTTCTTTTTGAAGGCAAATGTGAATGTGCAGCATCAAGCAGAGAAAGCAGATGTGTTTATAGTGTTACTAATGTTTGCCTGAGCCAGCAGATGCTGGGCATGTCTCAAATACCTTTACTGGTTCTTTTTTTCCTTTTTTTTTTTTTTTTTTATAGGTCACCGAGTCTCATGGAGATGAAGTCACTCTCAGAGGTGACTTCAGGACAAGGAAATCACCTCGAAGCTCTGCTGGACTTTTGCCTTATGTCTATACCAGGTGTTGTGCAGCATAGTTTGCTTTATACATACTTCTGTCTCTTGACATACCAGGGATTAAAACAAAACAGTGTGATCCACTTTCTCCCCTTTGATCTTTAAAATCACACCAATTCCTTATAGCAGGCATGCTGCAGCTCAGGTCCAAATATGGTTTTACAGGAAACTACATTCTTTCTCTAAAAAAAAAAAGAGCTAAAAAAAAAGGCTAAACACCCCCCTCTGCCTCCCTCGTAATTACAGTTTGACATAATGAGTGGTGTTTATTAACTTTGGCTCTTGGAGCTGATGTCACCTCCGAGTCAGGGTCCGGGAAATCTCTGAGTCATGTGCACGATGCAGAGCCAGGAAACGTCAGTAGAAGAAAAGAAAAAGTAAATATCGAGGTGAAAGACATTAGAAACTGGTGGCAGCTTCCTGTAAGAAGCTGTGGGAAGCTGTAGTTGCTTGGAGCAAATCCTGGCCTTGGTTTAAGTATCAATATTAAGCTTGGTTGAGAAATTAAGGCAGAATGTCTCCCTGTCATGATTGTAAAGGAGAAGAAAGACAAGATGTTCAGATGTCACACGAAGTCCTGGATAGTAAACTGTCCTTTTTCTTCAGAACTTCAAATGATTAATAAAGCAATCAGTGCCTCTGTGGGGGGATGAGGGAAGTGAAACCCATTTCCATCTCCTTCCAATTTCCTACCAGACCCAGCCTTGTAATATGTAGATTAGGACCGAGGGCTTTCGTCTACCAGTAGCTTTAAAGGTGCAGGGCTTGGGCTGAGGGGGTGGTCCTGGCATAAAGCACAGCTGCACATGGGCAGAAGCTCACTGTGGATTCTGTATGAATTCAGCCTATGAAAAAAAATTTGGAAACGTAATCTTTTTAGAAGATAGGGTGCAGGCATCTCTGAATAGTCACTACCTGCTAAAATCCGTGCAGTTTTAATTTTTCTTCCTCATTTAGACCCACTTAATTGATGGGAGGTTTTTTGTAACTGGATGAATAGAAAAAAAGGAGAAAATCTTCATGTGAGAAGAGAAAGCAATGAGATCTTGATGCTCTGCACTGAGTATAAACTCAGACTGAGCTGCCTCTGTTCCAGGTGGCTTGGTGGCGTGTCTGAAACCCCACAGGGCTAAGACCACAACTTCTGAAAAAGTACAAAGGGAAACTACGAACCAAACTACGAACAAAACTCCAAGGCTGTCTTTCTTTTTTTTAATTTTATTTTTATTTTAAATTCCAATTTTTCCTCATGAGCTCATCTTAGTGGCAGGGCCTTGTGTAGACAAGCAGAGGACCAGGTAAGCAGAGAATTTTTTCTTTCCTGCATTAGTGAAAACTTCTATGTGATGACTTCAAGTGGAGCTGGCGTGTTTCTGCCTGATCTGTTGAAGACTATCAAGTTTCACTTCACTGTGAGAACTTTGCCTGTGGCCTGAGTTTGCCATCACTTGCAACATCACATATTTTTGATACAAAGCTTTTGTTTGCCTATGCTGAAGCATAGCAGAATTTAATTTGATTTTACTTCTGCAGCCAGAGCCCTGAGTGTGGAAGGTGCGAGCACAGGGAGAGCCCAGAACTTTGGTTTCAACACTGCATGTGCCTGGCCATGGAGCAGAAAGGACATGTTTCCACTTTCCCCTCAACTCCTTGTATGTGGCAGCACATTGCAGTCAGCAACAAGGAGGAAGCTGCTGGGTTAGGTTTCCTTTCAGATGCGTCCTTTTATAGCATGACTCATTTTGTGTTCATGTGATTTTTTTTTTTTTAAATATCTCTTTTGTCTAAAGTTAAAAACTCTTTAGCCTTTCAGAACATCTCCTGCCTCTGAGGGATGTGTGTGTGCAGTATAGAGACGGTGGAGTGGTGTGAGAACAAATTTAAGAGGAATGCCCCAAAGAGATGGGCCTGCATGAGAAATTATGAACCTTTTCTCTAATATATCAAAGTCATTGAGAGAAGCTTTTCATAATCTTCAGCCTCTCAGAAATCCTAGAGTTCATGCTGTGGTTTGGTGAAAATCTTGGTTGCATTTCTTTTAAACAACCTTCTGGTGCATAGGGAACAACTTTTATCAGGATGCTCAGTGATGGTATTTTTCCTATTGTAATTTTTTAGTGTGTGTTATTTTACAGAGCCCAAAGGCAAGCAGTTACTTCTAAAGACTGCAATAGCCTTAAGAGAGTTGTGGTACCAATGCTAAAGAGTCAGAGACCACATCCACAGGGGTATCTGGGCTCTGGTAATGCTGTGGACATATGATCCTCCCTGCAAGGAGAAGAAGGCCAGCAAAGAGGTCATACCAAGAACGGTGCATTTTGGGTTTGGTGCATCCATAGTATGAGCCAGTTGACCAAGAAGGTCAATGCCTTGTGACAGCAATAGTGTGGCCAGCAGTGATCAGGGGGCAGTGATCTGGCAGGAGCTGACATCCTGTACCTGGCACTAGTGAAGCCACACCTCAAATCCTGGGTTCTCTTTTGGGCCCCTCATGACAACAAAGTCATTGAGTTGCTGGAGCAAGGTCAGAGAAGAGAACGGAGATGGGGAAGGGTCTGAGCACAAGGAGTGTCTGAGGGAGCTGGGAGGGGGGCTCAGACTGGAGAAAAGGAGGCTCCAGGGGGACCCTCTTGCTCTCTACAACTCCGTGACAGGAGGATGGAGCCAAGAAGGGGTTGGGATCTTCTCCCAAGTGACAAGCTATAGGAGGAGAGGAAATGGCCTCAAGTTGTGCCAGGGGAGGTTTAGATTGGATATTAGGGAAAATTTCTTCACTGAGAGAGTGGTCAAGCACTGGAACAGGTTGCCCAGAGCAGTGGTGGAGTCTCCATCCCTGGGTTGATTTAAAAGACATGTAGATGTGGTATTTGGGGACATGATTTAGTGGTGGACTTAATGCTGATGGAAACCGTTGGACTCAATGGTCTTAGAGGGCTTTTCCAACCTAAACAATTCAATGATTCTATCCTGCCTTCTGTGCCCACTGCTAGTCACAGCCACAGGACCACTTCACTGTTTGACATCCCACCAGACAGATTAAAATCAGACTCTCATCCCAGAGCATTCACAGTCCCACGGGCAAGAGGCATAGGTGAAATACATATACAAAGATGTAGAGGGACACTGAAACTTGGATGTAAATGGATTTAGACAGATGGGAACTGTGCCTGTTATGAGACCCTGCTGCCCTTCCTCCTGTCACATGTGGCTCCACCTCTCTCGGGCTCCTGCAGCTGCACGGTCTAGACAACCTGCCCTTCCACGAGGTTCAGAGTGAGCGGATACAGCTGCACCTCATGTGCCTTTCTGCTCAGTCTCATGCATTTGCATTTTTGTGCTGTAGATACTTCTTGCCTTTTGTCCCCGTTCTGCTCTTTTGAACTCTTTCTGACCTCCTACGAGGCTTATCTCTGCCTCATGCCAACTTGTGAAATGCTGTGGGAAGCTGTAACAGCTGATTCTGGATAAGGCAGTGAAGGTTGGCATAATCTCTTGTAAGTACATCTGGAAATAAAAACTTCGAATAAAATAAGGAAAATACAAGTGTTTTCAATTTCCTTTTTTTTTTTGGCTAACTCTGGAGTAATCTCTGTCCTATTTTGAAGCACAGTGAAAACAAAGGAAGGAGCTGGTCCTCTTCAATTCATCATATTTGATAGAATGAAAATAGTTTTAAAATCACTCCCAAAGGGCTTCATTTCCCAAAAGACTAGGATCAAAGCCTTTTGCAGAGTAATTCCTTCAAGACTCAGATTAATGCTATTTACAAAATGATTAATGATTAAAGGACAAGTTTAGCATTAAGCTCTGTGTTGTGTTAATGCCACATGACTTCATGTCACTCCAATATTTTGACCACTCTGCTATCCCAGACTTCTTTTTCACTGCTATATCCCAGCTGAAAAAAAAAAAAATGAAAAAAAAAGAGCCATGGGACATAGTAGCAGCATTTCTGGTTGCTCTATCTCCATCAGAGAAAAAAACCTCACTGAAGGCTACATTTTCCTGCAGCCCTACCAGGTCTTCAGGTCTTTAAGTGGTTATACATCATGCACTGATCCAAATTTAATTTCTGTTGAACTTTTCCCCCTTGTTTGTTTCAATTACTGGGTGTGTCATCTTAAAACAGCTCTTAAAAACACTCTGATGACAGTTTATGGGAGGCGTTTAAGTGAAGACCTGCCAGGCAGGGAATAGGGTGTCCTGAAGGAGGAATTGGGATGAGGATGGAGGCATGAAGTAACTTTATTCCTGAAGCAAAGGCTGTGTGGACAGTAAAGGGTAAGAAATAAGAGCAGATGTGTGATCCTGTCATGGTTGGAAGGGAAGGCTGAGATATGTGAATGTGATACAGAAGGCAAATGGAAAACTAAGATTTAGTAGAAAACGGATAGCACCTGATGAGTTTTGTATGGAGGAACAGCAGAAAGAGCAATAGGGATTCACACTATTTTTATTCTGTTGTCTAGGACTTATGTGTCTACTATAGAGATATTTATATGATTTAGTGTAGGGTTCTGAACTTCTATAGATATTTTCTCTGAAGTGGGATGAATTTCATCCTGAAAGAGACTTCCTGCCTTCTTCATCTGCTCCTGACCTCCCACAGGTGATCTGTCAAATCTGCAAGTCCTCTGCAGTCTGCTTCAGGGGCCCAGGGGTGTCTCAAATGGCACTGAATTCCCTTATGCTATTCAACCAACCAACTGAATCAAGCTCCTGAATTTGGTCCCAGACAACTCCACAAGGTAGACAGGATCATAAGTGGGATTTTTGTGTCTTAGCTGATTAGTGGGATCTGGATGTGTCAAGGCAGGGAGCCTTAAGGCAGTGAGGGCATGTAACTATTAGTGAGAGTAGAAATGAAGGGCAGGAAGGAAGTGCTTTGGCAGTAAAACAAGGTCTCTGCACTCGTACTGTGGTTCCTTTCTCATTTGACTTGTTTCCTCTTTCACGTACTGGTGCTGGTAGCTCTGTGCACAAACTATGGTTTGGACATACATTTTGTGTTGCAATTACAAGCTGCCTTCCTGATAGTCTATGAAAAAGTCGAAGGAGGACGCAGTGCAAGAAAACACCATCAATACATGGACACCTTCCCTGCTTTCCAAAGGGTCATCCTTGCTATTTAATGGCTCTTTACAATTCTGGAGGGTCGCATTAAAGTGGAATTTATAGCTGTGGTACTTAGAGCCATGTTGTGCCATGGCTGTTTTTGAAGGCTGGGAAATAGGGACTCCTGGGCAAAAAAGTGGAGATCTCAGGCTTGGAGGACAGAGGAATGTGAGGGTAAAGTTATGACTTGCAACACATCCTTCCCTGGCTGGGAATTGGGCTTTTCCATTGCTGAGAGGCATTCTGCAGAATCAAAATTAAATAAATGTCATACCTCTTTGAGAACCTGCAGGTGAAGATGTCAGCGTAGCTTGTGGAGTTTGCTACTGGGAAGACTTTCTGCCCTACTTTTTCACCCACCTATTCCAGATGAGTTGCCCGAAGATGTTTAGGGATGGAGGTGGCAATAATCTCACCCCACTTCGGGACCTAGATTCATGAACTCAGACTTGTCCTAGGTATGAGGCCTCCATGTGGAGCTGGCAGATATGACCCACAAGCTACAGGACCATAAGGCCACCTTTGGGCTTGGCAGCTGGAGGCCAGATAGGTTTTGTTGGTTGACACTGGATATCCCCTTCCCAGGACTTCCATACCATAAGAGTGGAATTCTAAGGACTGGATTCACACACATAACAAAATGTGGGACCTCCATTAGTACTCAGCCACCTACTGGCCTTTATGGGGGCTTTAGCTGACTCACCTGCACCCTGGGAAAGTGGCTGCTCCAGATAAAGCCGAGAGATTCCAGCAGAAAATACTTAGGAAGCTGCCCATAAAGCTCCAGGGATGTCTGGCACATTAGAAACACAGTGTGAAAAGGCAACCTCTGCTCTGAACTGCTGTATGTGGGGCTTGAACATCAGCTTTGAGGAATGAGGCTCCTGACCTTTCTCTCAACCATCCTATGAATTTAAAAAGAAAAGGAAAGATACAGCTGTACTTTAATAAAGTGCCTTTTTTTCCTCCTTTTTTTATTTTCCTCCCAGCTAAATTGCTTTCCTTGTTCATCTCAGTTTTCCCAGACTTTTGAATGCAGCAGCTGAGAGTAGTTTTTATATTGAACCATTTCCACTGACAGTACCTTGCTTCCAGTAAAATCACAGCACATTCCCTTTGTTTTCAGACTCATAGACAATCACATTTATCTGCTCACTGCCCTTCAATAGCAGGCAGCTTCTAATGGATTTCTGTATGAGGACTGTACCCCCTACCCACTAATTGAAATTCAGTGCACAGAGTCACATCAGTGCACTGGGATGGTGGAGAATATCAATGCACATAGCCAGGAGGGGGAATGGGCAGAGGGAGTTTTCAAATTTCCAGAGCCTTGCAGCACATGTGAGTGGGAATTCCTTGTGCATCAAAGCAGTGTGATATGGTTGTGTGCTCCAAGCCTTCCTCTGAGGGTCCCAAAATATTAATGGAAGGGACATCTGTCCTCCAGTCACTTCAAGAGTGTGGCTGGACTTAGGAATTTAGATAAGCTGAATGCTGGAAACGTCATTACTTTTCAACCCATGGTTATGGGAAAAAAGGCAGCAGCTGAAGTCCACTAACTCCTGTGCTGGATCTGAAGATCAGAGAGTGGGATGCAGAGTTTTGCCTCATGGTTAGAGGCCTGGATTGATGGTCAAGAGAACTGAGCTTTGTTCCCAGCTGTGTCTTCTGGATGACCACAGACAGCATGCCTCTCTGTGCCACACTTTCCTCATCCATGAAACAGCTCGTTCTCCTTTGAAAAGTTATTTGGATGCTGCTGAAAAACAGTTATAAGGACAGATGAGCTCAGAAGAAAGAACATCAGAGATTTTTAAGACCCAACAGGGACATCCGACTGAATGGATGGGATTTGTCTCAGAGGTTAGGGACATGATTCGGCTTTCTGGAAGTGTCTGGAAGTGTCTAGTGCCATATGTGAGGCCCTATAGTACCTCCCAGCTTCCAGCTGCCGCTCCAAAAGGGCATACATTTCCTGGAGGTCTTAAGTCTCATGTATTTAGGCTGCTTTAGATGTCTCAGGTAAGACAGAACATCTCATCTGGCTCTTGGCAGCTCTAAGTGTTTGGTTGAGTCCTAGGTCTCCATTGACTAAAAAAGCAGGTCAGACATCCACCTAACTGGGAGACATCTGCACATAGAGACAGATCTGTTGCTTAAACAGGTGTGTCTGTTGCCACTTGAGGTGTTCCCACATGGGGCAGGCAGATATGAGAGGTCTGTGAGAGATCCATGCCTGGGGAACAACAGCAGGAAACCTGCTGGGAAAGTGTGAGGTGGAAACATTGACACACTGCTTATATTTAGTCAACTGAGTCCTGTCCCTGTGTCATTTTGGATTGTCAGGGTCTCCCATACACTCTACTAATCTGGTGCCCTAGAAAACAGATGCCTATTTTAGAATCATCTCTAAATGCACAAACTGGGCTGTTATTGACATGGACTCGAGGCCCAACCCTGCTGTGGGTATCCCTAAGGAGACCAACCCAACCAAACTCCCTTAGGGAGTCTCCCTGAAAGCTTGACTTTAAGAGATGGGTTCTCCTGAGTCACTTGTCTCAGGTACTGGCTTCTATAGTCAAATCCTCCTTCTCCAACCTCCAAGCAGTTTGGAAGAAACTAGGTTTCTGCTCCTCTGAATGGGGAAGTCTGAGTGTACCAAGACCTGGTAGGTTTTGGGGCAAGTTGCTTCATCTCACTGTGCACAGAAGGAGAGGGAAATACTTCATACTTTCCACTTCTTGTCTACTGGGAGACAAAGCTCACTGATATGAGAAGCTCTACCTCTCAGACACACCATCTGGGCTGCACTTAGCAGAACTTTCTTGCTTACACTGAAGTCCACTCTCTTTCTACACACAGGGCAACCTTGCTGTTACTGAAAAAGAATGTTTTTTAACAGGTTAGTTTATTTTTAATTTGAGAGAAGAGACTGCCTCTTGCAATATTTGCAGACAGCCCTTGCTAAAAGGAGATCTGATCTCAGGCACGATCTCCAACCAGAACTTTAATTCCAGTGGTGATAATAATAACAAACACAGCAGTAATCATGCCCAAATATAGCACTTGGCACAGTTTTTCCCGTTCAAATACCAGTTCCTGTGACTGTCATTCTTTGCACGCTCCCAAATGCTGGCATTTGGAAATGGCAGCCGCTTCCAACTACGCCTTTTGTCCCTAAGAGATTATTTCCAGTAGACTGCACTGCAAACTGCGATGCTGCACTTCATCCCTCCAAGGTAGGGATGGGGACAGTGTGTGACTCATGCCTCTCATATGATCCTGAAAAGAGAATATGTTGTTGCTGCAGGCTTCAGCTTCAACTTACACCGTCCCCTTTTAGATAAATCTACACTTATGATTTCTTCTTTTGGCTTTAGAAGTTCTCCAAAGATCTTCTTTCCCCATTTTTCTTGCAGTGTTTTCCCAAACTTCCTCTGTCTTCTTGCATCCACCAGGACAGGAGCCAACCTCCAAAAAAAACCTGGGCAAATTGTGTTTGTCATGGAAGATGTGGATTGTTGAGTTCCCAGAAGGTATGGAGATGCTGGATGTGGGGCTGTGTTACAGCTGGTTGAAACAAGAACATGGGCTCAGAGGAATGCCATTATTTTCTTCCCAAATAAGTCAAAACCAGTCTGAAATATTAGCATTTCCAGAATAGCTGCCCCTCCCCTAAAACATGTCTCTGGAAAGACCTTATTTTGTTATTTTTGTTCCAAAGGAAATATTTTCAAATTCCTGAATTTAATAATGTTTTTGTTTGTTCGGGTTCGGATTGTTTGGGGTTTTTTTAATTATTATTTTTGGTTGTGGGGGTTTTTTTTGGTGGAGTATTTTTCCATAATAATTAATCTTTCTGTCAGAGGCCATCCATGTTGAGTTTGGGTATCAGGTTCCCACCTACCCCCAGCCAGGCACTGCACTCCCTTTTTCACTGGATGAACACAGACATGGTGCAATTCAAGTTCTAGAGTGTACCATGGAAAATGTTGCCCATATTGGAATATTGCCTCACAGCTGAAGAAAAAGGTCTAAGGCACTGGAAAGCACTTTTATGAAGTCCCTGTATAAAGAAAACAGGCAGAGCAAGAGGCCAGCATGACCCAAGCAAAATGCTTCATTTCTGCTTAATAAAACAAAACAAATGGATTCAAGTGATTTTAAGCAGAAATGAAGTTGTTTGTTTTTATTTTCCTCAAGGGAAAAGAGTAAAACTCTGTGTACATGTGGGAATTCAAACTCACAGGCAAATGATATAAACCTTCAGTTACACAGAAATTGTATTTTCCATTAACCTAATGCACAGAAATGGGTAGTCAATCCTCAAGCCAATGGAGTGATGAGATCGCTCAGAAATGCTTGATCTCATAAGTATTCAAGAGAAGTTAATGAAAATAATAAAAAAAAAAAGTTAAAAAAGCATCTTCATCCAGGAAGAAGAGCAGATTCTCAACTTCACTCTCAACCTGGAAAGCAATGAGGAGACATAAACTGACATCATGAACAACCTTCTAGATGGTTGGGAACATGTAGAGCTGAGGACAGCAGTGAAGCAGTCTAAGAGATTGAAGGAAAAATCGGGAGGGGATGAACCCAAAGACAAAACAACTTTCTCCCTAAACTGGTCTAGGTAGAATTTACCAGATAGATGAAGAGGGATGGGCAATGCAAGGGATATTTTCGTCTCTACTGTCCCACTGTGCTGTGACTGGTGTATTTCACACTGACAGCATGGCAAGATCACACAAACCCTGATCTGGGCTGGATGGAGGTGACTGGACTCCTTCCAGGACTCACAGGCTTGAATTAGCTTTGGTATTATGACACTGGAGTGTCTTGATCTTGCTTTGAGGCAAAAGGAACCATAGAATGGTTTGAGCTGGAAGAGACCTTAAAGATCATCTCATTTCAACCCTCCTGCCATGGGACAGGTATACTAGGCCAGGTTCTTCCAAATCCCATCCAACCTGGCCTTGGGGATGGAGCAGCCACAGCTTCTCTGAGAAACCTGTGCCAAGGCCTTAAAAACCTTGCCGTAAAGAATTTCTTCCTGATACCATTGAACATTCCTTGGTGTTGCAGTTGAACCTATGCTCTAGAAGAGGAAAGCTCTTGTTCCTTCCCAGGAGTGGAAGGACCAGAGAAGAGATTTGAAAGTATCTCCTGACCCCTAACCTGGTGTGCCCCCCTTCCTGGGGGATGAGAGAGAATTCTGGACTATAAAAACTTTTTTGAAAAAGAAAGTAAAGAGAGAGAGGTTTTAACTTCCTTCTCTCATAATTCTGTTGCATCCAAGCAATTCACGTTCCATCCCTAGACAAGGGATCTTCACTGAAACACTTCAGTGATCTTCACTGACCACACTTGATGGTTGCAATCATGTGGGAAGTCTGTTTCCCTACATGCTGTCCTTGTTGAGGGAGGCCAAGGACCTATGGGAATCCAACAGGGCAATGCTTGAAACCCAGCTGTCCAGCTCTTAACCTGTTTTCTTCCAGCGCTCCAGTGCTCCAGTGAACAGCTGACTCTCCTGTAATCCCAGGAAACTACACACTTCCAGGAAATGATGTGAGAAACTTGGAGAACACCATTTAGTTGACTTGTCTTCCTTAGACAACTGTGTTTAGATAGTTGGATTGCACGTTCAGTGTTTGCTGTTCAGACGTCACCTCCGAGCTGACCACTCACAATTTCCTTCTTAAGCCTTGAAGAACATCAGGCACTTGAAAGTGTGATTCATTTGCCCTGTTTGGGTTAAATAACCCACAGTCTGAACACAATTGTTTCTCTGCACTGACAATGGAAACAAGCAGCTCAGATGTTGATAGAACCGTCCATGTTTGAGCCGCGGAGTCCCATCCCTACTCTTAAATCAAGCCGGATATTTTCCTACAGAGTGGTCCAACTCAATCAGGACAACAGGGCTGAGTCACTACCAGGCTGATGAGATGGTCACAGTGACCCTCCTCAGGCTCCAACCTTTGTGTCTGTGAATAATCACTGCTGAGTGGCAAACTCAGAGTTTTAATGAGAGTCAGAGCAGTTTGCTTTCCCAGATCTCAAAGGCCAGCTGTCGTCCTGAATCACGTCCACCCTGAGCTGAAGTTACACTCAGTAGTTGCAGAGCTGAGTTGTACAGACCAATGGTGGCAAGATCTCTCCTCGTTTGTCCCTGCTCTGTCAGAGATTTACTGTACATTTTTATTCAGGGAGATTCTAAGATTGTTACCTCTTTTTTTTTCTTTCTTTTTTTTTTTTTTGTGTGTGTTTATATATGAATATTTTATTGCTGATGATTCCTGTCAGGTTTTTTTATAATAGGGAATTCCTTCAAAAAACCTCTTCTTCTTGTCTTGTCTGTTCTGTGGGGTGTTTGATGGCACTGTGTCCATGGTCATTATCAGAGCACACCCCAGCAAAGGCTGCTGAATTTATCTTCCTCCTGCATCATATCCTGAATCTGAAAGTGCCTGATACTTTAGCTTAAGGTCAAACAAAAACCTGTCATCTTTTTTCTCACTTTTCCCTTTCTTCCCCCTTTCCCTGGCTACTCCGTATGAGTTCAAGTCCATGCTTTGGCATAGCTGTGATTCTGTGCAAGCAGATCATCTGCCTTGCCTTTCATTACCCCAGTAAAACACAACATTTAAATTATCCCAACTCCAAACTTGTTTATCACCACTGTAGGAATGTTTCCATTTACCACAAGCTACTATTCCCAAATGTTTTGTTGTATTTCCATTATTTTTGCACAACAACCTAATGGGAGTGGGATGGTTGTTGCTCTGCATAAGAAGCCAGTGTCAGGAGTAACAAAACCTGGAAGCTCAAGGGGTGTTCAGGTGAAATGCTTTCCTGTAATTTAGCAAGGAAACCTGGAAGCTCTTCCCAGTAGCTGGAAGTGCTGGATGACTGGTTTGTCACGACACAAAAAAAAAATCTCTCAGAGCAAAATGGGTAGTGGTTACAAAGACAGGAGAGAAGACAGTGATAGAAAAAACCTATATTAAATGTTGCAGGAAAGAGAAACAAGGGGATTTTTTCTGCTGCTTTTATTTTCCAGGCTGCTAAAGCTCCGCTTTAAATTAAGTTTAACCTTTACTTTCAGAGACAGCTGAGGAAATGTATTTTCAGTTGAAAAACAGGCGGTTGCTCTCTGAAACAGACTTCCCCTTTGGGGCTGCCAAATCTCAATGCAGCTCCCAGCAGTGTCCTCACTTAACCTCTCCCAGAGCCAAAAAATATCCAAATAACTGGCTGCCTCATGCTTTGACCATTAACATCTCTCACACCGATCAGACAAATTAATTCCAGTGAATTTAAATGAAACCCTCCTGCGGCTGTCAGAGAGCCAATGTAGTCTTCCAGTTTACTGGAAAGAAACTGGGGAAGGTAAATAATTCACATGAAAAGTCCTCTCCAAGTATGTAAGAAAATTGCTTTTCAGCACGTGGCATCTCTTTGATGCACATAAGTTCTAAACTCCGTTTTTTTGGTACTGGTAAGTTGTGTAGGGAGTCAGAAGATGAATGCAGGAAT
Organism: Serilophus lunatus; assembly: GCA_013399895.1. Lineage (NCBI taxonomy): Eukaryota > Metazoa > Chordata > Aves > Passeriformes > Eurylaimidae > Serilophus > Serilophus lunatus. The sequence continues at coordinate 26,627 of VXBA01003726.1, read as the reverse complement.
ACCCTAAAGGCTTATAGGCAAGTGTTAGGGTAAATCCCAGTTAGAATCTGCTTGATATAAATAAGTCAAATGTCCTGAAAAACACAGAGAGGTATATCCACACATACACACACACACACACACACACACACACACATATATATATGAAAAAATATATATACACACATTTATACACATGCATTTATACACACATACTCTGCATGTCTGTATATATAGGAATATATATATATGTGATAGTGGTTAAATATATGGTAATATAATTCATTTTTTCATCCATCTCTAAGGTCAGAATAATATTTTAAACCCTAGTGCAGTAGATTTAGCTTCAATGGACTGGTTTCCTAATGAAACTCTTATTTTGTAAAGGTGCCTCCTGCAGGCTGATGTCTGATTCGATCCCAGAAAGCACCAACCAGCGCATCTTATCTCACTGAGGGCCTTTTGAAGGAAAAGAATGCACTGCACTGAGACCTAAAATGAGGACCTGCCACAGAGAAACATCAGTTCTACATCTTTCATCAGATGTTGCAACATTGACAGCTGCCTCAGCAGAGCCTAGTCAGAGTACAGAACTCTTAGTCCACTCTTAGTGGCCCTAGTAACAAAGAGCTATTTCAGACATAATGAAATGGCAAAGATAAGCTATAACCAACACAGATAAGGTGGGAGAACACTCCCAAACCCTTGGCACGCTCTGGCAAAAAATCCACGTGCAGCTGTGGTTTCGGATCCGTCACAAGGACTGTGATTATCACAGTAGCTGAGGAAAACAGGCACTGTTGACACCAGGGACGCATTGTCATTGGTGGCCCAGCTCCTCCAACACCTCATCTTGAGCTGTGATTGCTGTGGCTTAGCTCACCAGACTTCTCCCTGGGTTTTGCTTTGTTTGCTGCTCAGAGGTCACCTTCTGCCTCTGGGACAGAAACCCTGACATGGCTGAGCAAGTTGCTGCTCCCATGCAGCATCTCTTGGTGAAATGAAGCTGTGAAATGGCATGCTGCCATCTGCAACAGATGGGCACAAATATGTTGTCAACCCCTAATGCAGGCCCATCTCCCTTCCAGGAGAACTCTATGGGAGCGTCAGGCTTTGTCTGGGGCATCACCTTCTGTCCACCCATCTGCTGGTCCAGCATTGGCTGAGTTACTCCAGCTCAAAATAAGCTGGGTTGTATTTTGTCCTTCTGAGAGCCAGTATTTACATCCACAGCACTGTGGAAGAAGTTACAGGTCCAAGCAGATGGTCTTCAAGGCTGAAAGAAGCCCTGCCTCTTCCCTCAGCTCTGCTCTGTTTGAATTTCCTACTGTCTTCTCCAATCCTTCTGATTCACTGGTGTCCTCACCTACAGCTGGGGCCACTCTGGTTTTGTTTCTGGAGCAATCAGACCTTGGAGAAAAGAGGCAGCATGGGACTTCATTCCTTATGTTCTCGCAGGTGCTACGTGCCCTGGGCAAGCCTTAGGTCCTACTCACCAGGTCAGGAAGTTCTGTGACAGCTCCTTAGCAAGCTCAGGGAGAGGAGAAATTTGTCCTGGCACACACAAGCCTTTAAAAGGATGCTGTAGAAACATAAGTTGGGGATCAGATTATGGGGTGACTGTGGAATGGATCCTGGAAGTAGCCTCATGTTTATGGAGACATTGAACTTAGGGGTTTAACTAAGGCAAAGCAAAGGTTGAGTGGATGTAAATGAGGAAAACTGATTGTTTGGGAATGCTGAATGGGTTAAATTTGTCCAGCAGGAACTGGTGGTTACTGGATGTCTTTGATTCTCTTTCCCAGCTGCTTTCATAAAGGGTTTGTTGCTGTCTGAGTCTGCCCCAGCCCGACTGTCTGCAGCAAAGTCAACAACCCCGAGTGCGCTCTGCAATACCTGCCCTGGGCTACACGGGGTGAAACCCTCTCGTGCCTTTGCACTCCAGCTCTGGAGCCTGGCAAGTAACCTGGAGTGGCTGTCACACAGCTGTGCTGTAGTCCCCTGTCTGGGTCAGGCTATAGTGATACATTTTTTAGTGAATGAGGGCCCTATGAATGGTCTCACAGTGTTTTGTTAATTTATTCCCCTCCTTACAGGCTGGTAACACACGCAAAAAAAGGATGAATTGTGTATTGTTGCCTAATTCTGAATAAAACCGCTGCGAATTTCAGAAGATGTGCGTAACAAAGACTCAAGGAGTCCTTTCTGGAGCCGAAAGCAGATGAAAATTATTTAGCAGGGTCTGATTTATGGTCTGGCTCGTCAAATATTCATAAGGGTGTGAAAAAGCACCACAGAGCATTGCATCCCTGTCATTTTCCTTGCTGCCTGCTCTCTTTCAAATTAGATTTGGTAATTCAAGTTGTTTCAGCTCCAGGCTGATTTTTCTTGCTTCAGTTAAACCTCAGGTTTCAAGCTGATGATGTTTCACACATGGCAGATTGGCACCTGTTATCTAAGGGCCCAGCAATGCTGACCATGATTGAGTTTGGCCCAAACTACATGCTGAAATAAATCAACCTGATGGATTGAAAGGATTGTTGCTGGGCTGTTTTACACCAGGCCAGTTTTACTCTCAGCAGGATTAATAACAGGCAATTTTCTAATGAGCCTGTAAAGTTGTGCCTTGCTGTAATATAACATCTTTGCCCTTTGCTTTCTTGAATACCTACAACATGGTTTTGTGGCTCCAAATGCCAAGGGTGACAGAAGACAATGTCAGCTTGACTGCCTGAAGTACAAGCAGAAATGCAGGTAGATATCAAGCACAGGCATCCAAGGACATGGGAAGAGGAGAAGGCAAAGGAAATGTGTGGTTTTACAGTAACAGAAAATAATGCAAAGCCAAACATTTCATGCAGATACAAGGCATCTTTGCTGTCTTAAGTAATATCCAAAAGGTGTCAATTATTTCTAAGTGTTTTCTGGAGTGTTTTCTTTTTT
>VXBA01003726.1:0-22374 GCA_013399895.1 Serilophus lunatus | reverse complement strand
GTAAGAGAAACAAAAAAAAAAAAAAAAAAAAAAAAAAAAAAAAGAGAGAGAAGTAAGCAGCAGAAGTGCAGCCAGCACATGCCTGGTGCATTTCTCCCTGCTGATAATTTCTCCTGTGCCTGCTGAAACAGCATTTTTCTTCTGTCAGCGTATAAACAAGAAAATAAAAAGGATGGTGACCTTGGCCAAATAAGCCCATTCCACTCTCCTGGAACTCCTTGGATCAAGCAGAAAATCTATGTCAATCTCAGGGCACAAAGCCCAGACAGCCCTCCTGGAGGGCCCAGCTATTGGTAAAAGGCTTTCCAAGCATGCAGATCTAAGACTTCTGAGTCCCTCAAGAAGGGAAATCAAGCCAAAATTTCAACAGAAGCTGCCATCCTCAGCTGTCACAGCCACAGTAAAGATTGTATCTCAATACAAAACTAAAAAACAAAACAGGAGAAGAGGGTGTTTCAAGGCAAGAGAAGGTCTTGAAGAAGTTTCCTTTAACTTAACCCTGCAGTGAAAGGTACCAACTTGCAGGACTGAGACTTCTTGGTCCTTTGCCACCAAGAGTTGAAAACAGCTTGTTTTCTCTGAATTCAAATGCTAAGTAGACCCAGACCTGCTCAGTGCTTCCACATGAAGACACCACAAGCATAACTGAAGAAGCTGGGGTCAGGCGTTCAACTCCAGAAAATGCTGAGCTGAAAAAACAAACTCCCCCCAAAGCAACAACATCTTCCAAGCAGCTTTGGGCTGGCAGAGGGGAAGTGAGGAGGCCTTTGCCATGCTGACTCAGGGGGTACAGGCTGTGTGCCGTTGACTTTGCTCTCTGTTTGCAGGGATTTCCCTTCTACCAGTGAAGGAGGAGCTGAGCCTTAGCAGAAACGAGAAACTGATATTTTGGTCACATGTTGGTGGCAAAGACAGGCTTGACAATGAGCTATTTTCTTCTTGCACTGAACAAGGAGCTTCAATCACAGAGAGCAAACAATATCATCTGAAAAACTCTCTGTTTCGTCAGCTGGAAAAGGTTATCAAGGGTCAGACTGGCTGGGAAATGTCTGGACAGAATTATTTGCAACTCCAAAATCTCAGATCGAGTGTTTCTAGACCATGGTGACCATAAGGTGATAGGGAATGAAAGGGGATGTGGATTTATTATTACCTAACCTTGTAGCGTATGGTCTTCCATATACCACTAAATTCCCAGAGGTTTTCAAAGTGCCTGGCATGGATTCTCATGCCTCAGAGCAGAGGGAAAACCTGCCAGACCAGTGATGCATGGCAGGGACACAAGAAGTGATGGGGATCGTTCTGTTTTGAGGGTGAGAAAAATTATTTCAGGAGGCAGGCTGGCTGTGTAAGCTCCTGGAAAACGTGATATGAGCATCTTTGAGCACATAAGGAGGGAGCTGCTCTTCCTTGTCTTGCTCCTCCATGGGGGTCAAGAAGCCAAGTGGCTCCCAACGTAGTTTCACTGGGTGATGAGTATGAAGTGGTGCCTGCTCAGGGAACTTTTCCATGGATATGTCATAAGAACTGTGCATTAGCTAAACCTTCTTCTCTCGTAAAACTGCTTAATGGATGACACATCATTAGTGGAATCTGTTTAGGTCTCTTTACGTTTCTGCAAAGCCTTTCAGACAAACAGGGCTTAGCATTCCCAGAAGGAGGCAAATTCCCCCTCCTTCCCTGGCTCCTTTTGGAGGAGTGAATATATCTCTGAGTGTATAAACTGCAGTTCATGACACATTTGTTAAGGCTCCAGGGCTGATGTGTTTGGCAGCATCTTGAACTTGCTCCTTCACCAAGAGGGCATGTCAGATGTGTTGGGGTTGGGAGGAGCTTTCACATGCTCTGATCCCTCCAGGCTCCTTGAAAACAGCATTGCATTCAGTCAGAGCCAATTTGTGGGACATCTTGTCAAAAGGCAGACAGCAAAGAGCACCCACAGGCTGTTTCTAGTGATGGTCTGGAAGAGCCAAGGTCTTGAGAGAAGTAGGCAGGCATTTTTTATAGTCTGAGAGATAACCACCTGGCTGGAAGTAGAGCAAATAAATCTTTTGGAGTAGATCCCAAGAGCAAAGATCTGTGGCTCCATAGTGATCTCAAATGGGTGACACATGGGGTCTCCAACTGGTGTTCATGGCCCAGCCTAAGCTGCCCAAAGACATAGTGCAGCCAAGTCTTATTACACCTCTGGAGAGACAGTGAGTGCCCTGATATCTCGGTCATGGATTCATGTCTGGCTCTCTGAGGAAGCTGGTGGATGGATGGTAGATCCACTTCCCTGGAGAGTCCTGATCGATGCCAAGGGGCAGAGAAGGCTGGTGATGTGCCATCTCCTGGTGTTCATGCTCCTGGGGTTTAGCTGGTGCCCTATGGAGGTGTGTGCTCGTGCCCCCATCTAGTGGCTGTCTCCAAGGCTGCAACATGTCCCCTCCTCATCCTCAGGTGCCATTCACAACATCACAGAATCACTGAGTTGGAAGGGACCCACAAGGATCATGGGCTTGAACTCCTGGCTCCCCAAGAGTCACACCATGTTTCTGGGAGTATCAACCAGTGCTTCTTGAGCCCTTTCAGCCTTGGTGCTGTACCCACTTCTGTAGGAAGCCTGTTCCAGTGTTCAACAACCCTCTGGGGGAAGAACCTTTTCCTGAGATCCAACCTAAACCTTCCCCGACACAACTCCAGCCCGTTCCCTCAGGTCCTGTCCCTGGTCCCCACAGAGCAGAGCTCAGTCCCTGTCCCTCCTCTGCCCCTCCCGAGGAAGTTGTCCCTGCAATGAGGTCTCCCCTCAGTCTCCTCTTTTCCGGCTGAATACACCAAGTGCCTTCAGCAGCTCCTCACATGCTGCCCCTCAAGGCCTTTCACCATCTTCATTGCCCTCCTTTGGATGCTCTCTAGTGGTTTAATATCTTTTTTAGATTGTGGTGCCCAGAACTGCCTCAGTATTGCAGGTGAGGCCACCTCATGTAGAGCAGAGTGGGACAACCCCCTCCCTGGCCCAGTGATGCTGTTTCCGATGCCCCCCAGGACTGTTGGCTGACAGGGCACTGCTGACTCATATCCAACTTTCCATTGACCTTGGGGAGCACTATGACTCTGCTGTTGATATTTTTGAGGCACTACCTGGCTTGGAACTGTGTTCTTTTGCAACTAGGCTTTGTGGAACAGTCCCTTGTGGTAAATTACTTGTCCACAAAATTCCTAGGAGGAAAAGAATCAAATCCTGATAACAGTAATGTAAGTGCAACCTGTGCCAGGGCCTCACCTCCCTCACAGTAAAGAATTTATTCCTAGTATCTGATCTAAATCCCTTCTTTTTCAGTTTAAAAACATTCCCCTCTGTCATATCTGCCTGTGTAAAAGGATGCTTTCCCTCCTTTTCATAAATCCCCTTAAAGTCCCCTAAAACTACCACCAGCAACAAAACAATGGGCAGTGGGTTCAGATGTGAGCCACTTCCCCAGGCACAGGATGAGCTTTCAGACAGTGTCTGAAGTGGAAGTGGAAACTGTGTGTAAATATTTGTCTGCTCTGTCAAAGCCTGGGAAAGAAGATGATGTGATTTTAGTGCTGAATGTAACTGGAATCTCCCAGTGAGCCGGAGACACTCCAATAATCACCTGCCTTTTACACAACCTCCATCACGTATCAGCTCCAATAGCGATATAAAGGGCTCTCTATTTTCTGTAGGTAGTTTTACAGCTCCTGTTACAACATTATCTCAACTCTTTACAACCTTTATTGTATCTCTCCCAACTCTTCAGACAGGTAGTCAGAGTTATTTCCGTTCAACTTCTGGGAAAATTGAAGCGCACAGAGAGATGCGCTAAAGATCCCAGAGGAAATAACCAACAAAGAAAGTAGGGAATTGAACTTAGAACCTTGATAACCACTGAGCTACCTTATCTTAAATAAATCGTAAACAAAAGCTATAGTACCTCTACAGCAGGAGCTAAGTTCCTAAAGACCTTACATTTTTTTATAGATGTCCTTTAAGTACAGCCCTAGGACCTTCTGGTTGCTTTTGCATAGCGTGACTTGGCTGCTCTTGCAGGCATAAAATGATTTTCGACAGAAAAACCATTATCTTTCATCTATGTCTGCTTGTGTTAGCAAGTGTAATCCCTTGTGAAGAAAGGCCACTTGTCAGGACACATAGATATGGGGCTGACAGCTCTGCCAGTCAAACATGGTGGCACAGCCAAGGTTCAGGAGCTGGAGATGGGGTTGATGTTCCCTCTGAATTTTTGTCTAACAGCTGACAGTAAAGCAAGCTATGACTGATGATCATTTGTGTTTTCCCAAAGCATTGCTTTTAGGTCCCTGATGTATTCCTTTGGGTTGGCTTGAAAAGATCTGCTGGAATCTCCAGGAATTTCTCCAATAGTTCTTTTCTTTCTCTGCGTAGAAGTTGGTGGAGTTACAAGGGTCAAGGCCAGGCTAGATGGGACTGTGGGCAACCTGCTCTAGTGTGTGGTACCTTTGCCCATGACAAGAGGTTAGAATTAGGTGATACTAAAATTCCTTCCAGCTCTAACCATCCTATAATTCTATGGCCTTCTGTGTTGAGATTGCTCCATGCCTAGAACTCGTCACAACACTGTAAAAGAGTAGTCAAGGCATGGAGGGCTAAAGGACTGAGTGCCCCATCCTTTCTTTGTTAATAATGAAGCTGGAGATCCAGTGATCAGTCAATCCCTATTCAGCTCTTTCAGGCAACTCATGATCTTTTATAAATTTACTTGACTTGCAACACCTCATTTCTAGATGAAAGGCTTGATTTCTTAACACACAGGGTCAGGTCCCTATCTCAGCCCTCTTACTGCTCTTCCCCTTGTCTCTTCCAGTTTTCCTTGGCTATTTTGGAGAACAAGAAATGTGCTTTGTACTCCATTTGTGGAGAAGGACCTGGATGTCTGTGGTACTCTGGGCTTTCTGGTTACTTGTTGACTTTCATTCCTATTCTTCTGATGTTTTTCTTTGCTACCTACCTTAGTTGTTCCCAAATTGCTGCCCCATTTCTCTGGGGTCTCACATGGCAAAATGAAGAGGTGGATAGTTTCTGGAATACAACCTTCTCAGGACTTTTTCTTCCCGAAAGAACAGCAGCCCTGGCTAAAGTCTTCCAGAATTAAGTCATCCAGTCAACATCTTCCTGGAGGCATGGTGGGGAATAGGATGATACCATGAATCTGTTTCACTATCCTCTTAGCCAGAGGTCACTGACTGGGGAGCTGCCTTGGCAAAAACTCTCCAGTTCAGGAACTAATAAACAAACCCTCTTGGATGCAGTGCGGTTTGCAGTCGAGCTGGAAGACAGAGGAAGAAAGTTTTCCTTCCAAGTCCTGCAGAGATCCCAGATTTGATAAAACCACTCTTTTACTTTCCTCTTCTTCCCTCACCTCCCAGGGGTACAACTCCAGTATTTAAAAATGCAAATGTTTCTTGGGTCAAAAGCAGGTCAGAAAATGCTGTGCAAGCAGGATAACATGTTCTGTGTTCCACCCAGGCACATAGTGCAACTCAAAGAATGCTGCCTGTGCCCCTTAAGTTCTCTGTTCTCACCCTCCCTCCCACTCTGACTTGTGCCCTATGGAGAGTTTGGCTTTCTGAATTCATAAAAGCTGAAATGATCAATATTAGCCTGATCTGCTGAGCAGCCCTGGGTCTGTGTTACTAAAAATGGATGAGGTTATATAATTTTTTTGGGGGGAGGGAAGTAAAGGATGGAAAATCACCATCAAAAGCTAAGGCTGTGCTCATCGGCTGCGAGTCGCTATTAAGGCAGGGAGGTTTCTTAGGAAATACAGAAACTCGAGCCCTCTGTGGCAACATGCACTTAGTGCCAGTGGCTTTTGGAAGAGAAAACATGATTCCTAGCTTCCCAAGGCACAGCGCCTTGTGCAGACTGTGCGCCAGGCTGAGTTCTTGCTTTGGCTCCTCATTCACCTGCTTAAAAGCCTCTTGAAGACACTGGGGTTTGTTTTGACCCTTATTCTTTGCCTTTGTCAACTGAGCGTGGAGAAGCCACATGTGCTTCTTGTCAGGGAGCAGTCTGAGCCTCCCCTTTCCATCCCTCTTGGTTTCTGCTGCTTTCTCAGTGATTAAATCAGGTTCCTGTGCTGTGAACTCTAGAAGACACATTGGTTTGGCTTTCATTGGAGCACAAACCCAGGGAAAGCCCCTTAGATCCAAGCCAGCATCCCTGCCTCCATAGCACAGCCCAAGCACATCCCTCACTCCGTGTTTCTGCCTGCCTAGGGGACATTGGTATCTTATTAACTAATTGGTCCTCATGACAGTCCTGTGCTGCATCTGTTCCAGGTCAGGGGGAGGGGAAAGCCGATTTCCATCATTGCCCAGGGAGTTGATGGGGAGCACAGATTCACCCTGTCCAGCTGGCGGGTGTCCAGCCCTCTTCTGTCTGCTGGTGGCGCCTTCAGAGTTCCCCTGATGCTCATAACAAGGTCATTTATGAATGCTCATTATGCTCACCTCGTTGTGCTTGCACAGGACATACAAACAGACTTTGTGCATGATCACAGCATATTTATACATTAGTTATTCTTTTAACCTTGGTCACCAGCAGCCTCCTGATCTGTAAGTCCCAATCCTATTTATATTCAGGCTGTCATGCTAAGCAGCGTTGTACTGACCCAGCTGCCCTCCTTACTGCAGATAATGATGAGATAATCTAACTTATTATCTTGCTTCTTGCTTTGTAAGATGAAGAAACATATTTAAACACTGACAGCTGGAAGAGAAGGGTGAGTTGTCACCCTCAATGATGCTTTAAAAACCAGCTTGCAGGTAACCCAAGAACTCCAAATCATTCCTTCCATGTTTGTTTTCTGCTGAGCAATAGCTGACATGGGTCACTGTTCTGTGAACAGAGGAGGCCACATTCAGTGAAGAAGAAAGATGACTCCCGAGATTGTAAAGTCACCTCTGGACCAGATTCAACTCTTGATGTCAGTGGAAAAGCATTTCCAGCCTGGGTTGCATATGACACTCCCCTGCACTAAATGCGTAAATGAGCCTGGCATTGCACTGGTTGCTTAGAAAAAGTGATATGGAAATAACACAGTAATTGTGGAACTGATTGACATTGTCTTCTTCAGAGGTAAGGCTAGCTGGAAAAAGTTACCTTCCAAAACAAGTAGCTGCTCCTGTCACTTCTGCTGCATTAATCTTTTTCCTTCCTTCCCCATCAAAACATTGACACATCCTTGAAGAGCTGCTCATCCTGTGAGTGGAGAAGAAAGACATTTTGGAGAAGAAGCTGAAGACATAATCCTGGTGTATGAGGAGGCCAAATTGCAGTTCCCAAAGCATCAATCATCTGTCAGCTTCCAACACTTTACCATCACAGCTTGCAAGTTCACTTATCTGATGGAAAACACATAATCCATAGTCACGCAGGCACAGATTAACTTTACTAAGAGCACTCATGGACTTTACAAAGAAAGGGACAGCCAAATGCAATTCAGTGGATGTATTTCTACTAAAACCCATGTGGCTGCAACTGTCTGGGTTAGAACAGTCACAGGCTGACTGCAATTCCCCTCCAAATGAGGTAATTTGAAACGGTACAACAAACATTGCTGAAGCTGCTGCATCATGCTGGGCTGTCAGATAGATCCCAGGGCTTTAATGCAGTGCTATATGTATATTTATACAGTTGCCCATACTTATTTAATTAGGAGATGCAAATGCTAGGCAGAGACAAAGCAGAAAATGCCAACAAAGGAAGATCATGCTTCCGTTCACGTCGGGGCCTTCACTGCTGACGAGATAGAGCTGCATCAGCGGTTTCTTTCGGGGCTGAATCTGGCTCTGTTAAATCCTATTGATTAACAGTAAATTGTCTGGGGTGATGTAATTTTCCAGGGGATGCAGAGGGCTAAGGGTGGAGGGTTGGGGTTGCACCTATGCTGCCAGCTTTGTGAGAGGCTTTATTCACAGAATCGTAGAATCACGGAATAATCAAGATTGGAAAAGACCTCAGAGGTCAGTGAGTCCAGCAATTAACACAACGCTGCCAGGTCCACCATGAAACCATGTCCCCAGGTGCCACATCTACACATCTTTTAAATCTCTCCTGGGATGGTGATTCCATCACTTCCCCGGGAAAACTGTTCCAGTTCTTGACAACCCTTCAACTTCCTTTCAGGTAGAGAGTGATAAGGTCCCTCCTGACCCTCTAAACATCCCCAGTTCTCTCAGTTGCTTTTCATAAGACTTATCTTCCAGCCCCTCAAGGCCTGAGACACCATTGCCTGGGCTGGAAAGCTCATGTTCTCAGAAAGGGACCAGGAAAGGCTGGAAAAGGCTGCCTGGCATAGGACAACATGGAGGTGATTGTCCCTCTTTGGTCTAGTTCAAAATTTCCTAGTGCTGCAGCTGTGGCTTGATAGGGGCAGGGACAGGATGAATATAGTCTCCTTTCCAAAGCACAGAGTGGATGTGCAGGATGGGGCTGGATGAAATGCCCTTCAGAGCAGCTGACCCTGATCTTAGAATCATAAAATCATAGAATCTTAAAATTGTAGAATGATTTGGATTGGAAGGGACCTTAAATAACCATTCAGTTCCAAGCCCCTGCCATGAGCAGGGTCACCTTCCACTAGACCAGGTTGCCCCCTGTCTTCTCTTGGCTGGGTGTGTGCAGTCACCTGCTGAAGGTAGTGGCAGGAAATGTCCAAGATTTGGATAGGGAGTGGTTCATATTTTTGCTGCTTGCTGTGAAAATGGGAAAGAAAGGAAGAACTCAACTGCAACACCTTGTCAGGACATGCAGACATCATCATACATCATGCCTCTGTCCAGAGCAGGTTGAGTCTGTCCCAGTCTGTACTGGGAGGCATCACTCTCCCAACAATGGCTGTGCCCTCTGGTGTAGACAGATCCTCCAGATGCAGTGCCCAGATCTGCAACAGTGACCTGGTGGACAATATGGAGGTTGATGCAAGATAAACTGATTAACCTTTAGGACATTCCCAGTGTTTCATTTACCATAGTTTTCCCCAGAAAACTGCTCTAATGCCATTAGGAGCAGAGTGACTGAGGGAAGGAACCAATTGCAAGGCTGTGTACATACTTTCAGACTGTGGAAGGGGACTTTAAGGTCCCTTCTAACCCAAACCATTCTGTGATTCTATGAATTTCACTATAGGAAGAAAGAAACAAACAAACCTACAAACAAACAACATGGAAACAACCTCAGCTCAGCTGAATTTACTTTCATCCTGAACAAAACATAAACCCATTGTCTATCACCATCCACATTTGGGTCAGAACTAGGATCTCAGGTGAGACTTTCAAAATAAAAATATCGTCCCTTAGTCTCGAAGGTTAACCTGTCTTACAGCTGTAGGATGCTCATATTCTTCTATATACCATAATTCAAGATGGAAAGACTAAATAGTCAGGATTCTATTTTCTCTGGGGTGTGTCTTCATGGTAGTTACAATAAATAGAACTCAGTTGTTCTTCTTTGATCAAAGCCAGAGAGAATGTGTGGCTGCAGAAGAATGTTTTTTCAAACGTTCTAGTGTAGACAAGCCCTTGGTGTGGAGGTTTAAACTAGGATTCAACTCTGCTTGAATTTTCAGTCGGCCTGAGATTTTTCACTTCTTTATTTTTCTTGTCAAATATGTAAACCCTGATGTTAATAAGTTTATTTCTCCAATCTCGGTGAATTTGGTGTTATTCTTGAAATAGTCAAATTCTGAAGTCTTCATTTGTACTAAATCCCCAGTGAGTTCTACTTTGAAGCAATGGTGCTGGGATAATATTTGGTACCTAAGAGAAGATTAGGAGGAGAGACATTCTTTTGCCAAATTTTAAGTTTATTAGAATTGCTACAATACAGATTTAGAATAGAATGAAGCCTTTTGGAAGATTATCTTAGCTTTAGCTTTGGCAAACCCTGCTGTTTTGAGCTGTCTCCTATTCCCCAAAGAACCTTGAAAGTAAAAGAGAAAATTGTTCCCAAATAAGAATAATTACAGCTTGCATAACACAGTTCTGCATTCAGTTACAGAGTCAAAGGAATCAGTCAGGGCATCTCACTTGTACAAACAATGTCTTCAATTGCATGGAGGAATGTTTCATGATACCCCCAATTTTAAAAATATCCAGCTATGCTTTGTTCCAGATTTGAAAGTTCAAAAGATTCACAAAACCTAAACAATCTTCATACTTTCCCCCACTCCTTCTTGCTAAAGACCTTCCCTGAAAGAGAATTCTTCAAGTTTTGGGTTGAGAAATTGCAGGTAAAACATAAATTTTGCCCTTGAATTTGTCTCTCCTTGCTCCAAGATCTTTAATAAGTAAATAATTTTGGACTTTTATGCAGTTGTTTCTCTTTTCTCTTTATTTATTTCATCTTTTTTTAGTCTGTTAATGCTTTGGGACATCGATGTCTGTGCTTCAAGCTTCTTCATTTCTGACTAATATGTAAGGAGAGAGGATCTCTGACTGCAATACTCTCAATAAACAAATAATAAACAGATCAGTGGTGGTTAGTTCTGTGGGGCAAGACACCATAATACAGCCTATCCTAAATAGCTGCCTAGACATGTTTTGGGAATAGGCTCTAATAAGATAATTCTGGGGAATTTTCTTTCTGAAAGCAAAGGCTTGTGGAGCAATGCCCTCCTACTTTAAATTCTATCTGCCAACACCCTGGGATGCTGCACAGCCACGGCAATTATTGAAAAGAAGGAATAGGTTTGCATGAGTGCCAGCAAATTCCATCCCATTGACAAGGAGGGGAGGCAGCCTTGGTAAAAGCTGGATCAGAGAAGCAGAATGGCTGCTCTTCAATATCTGGTGCCAGTGGGCTGGTGCACTGTTACTCTACCACTTGTACCTATTGAAACCAAGCTGCCTGCAAGCATTTCTCTAGTGAAGAAGATCACAGAGGTCCTTGCCTGAAATTTTCCAGGCCAGGATTTCAGGATAGTGTAAGCAGTTAGGGATGAAAAATGCATTGCAGGTCCTTTTCCTTCAGATGCAGTTTTGTGATGTGGCAGCAGATCTGACAGCAGTTTCCATGGTTATCCACAATCTGGGATACCTAGAGGATCTGTCTTGTCCTCGTTGCCTATTTAGAAACCAAGTGACCATTTCCAACTAACTGAATGTCCCGTGGGAAAACTGTAGCTGTGCTCTCAGGCACAGAGTTCTTTGGGATGTCCTGTGCAGGGCCAGGAGTTGGACTCAATGATCCTTGTAAAATCCTTCTAACTCAGGATATTCTAGGATTCTTCATAGCTTCACCTCTCCAGACTTCACCTCCACTTATTTCTAAGTAAGAGAAAACCAAGATACTTCCTTAGGTGCTGCCATTTCAAGGAAGGAAAAACACTGGCTACTTGCATAGTCATGTTGGAAACATATAACACAACCTACCCTAAAGATAATCTGATCTGGTTTAAAAACAATGAGAATTCTGGGTTTTGCAGTGGGAGTGAACCCACCTGTTGTGTCTACAGAACAAGAACTGAGGGATCTGGAAATCCCGGGGCCAGTTGCAAGACAGGAGGAATTTCTACTTACCTTTTTTGCTTCCTTTCTGTGGAAATCAGAGACCATAGGGTGTTCCCTGCTATTCTTTCCACCTTGGAAAGCCATCATAGGAATATGATTCATTTTACTGATACAGACACCCAGTGTAGGCATTTGGATGGAGGTGTCTCCATGTGATTTGGGAGCCCAAAGCTGATTTAATTAAAATATCTACCAGAATCTGGGCAGGGATCCAGACAGTCATATGTAGCTGTCTGATACAGAGTGAATTATGTCACTGCCCAGACTATTGATTACATTGACTGAATGTTCAATTGAGTTTTCCAAATACAGATGGGTAGCAGATAAATTGTGTGCTACAAGTGTTGGCTCCATTGCCTCACAGGAAATCTAAACTTGGTGTTTTCAGTGTGGAAGGCATCTATGAGTTTGATGGGCTCCAGCACAGTGAGAAGTTGACAGCTCAGTCTCTATGGAGCAAACAATCTCTACTGCATTACTTTGACAAATGTCCAGAAGGACAGTCAGTTGCTTGGGTTTTGAGCATCCACAGAGAATATTTTTAAGAGAAAAATGAGTTTGAGTGGGGAACTCTTCAATGCTAGAGTTGCATTTTCAATGAGTTCTATGCATTCCTGTGGTTTGTGTTTCCAGAAGAAGATACTAAGGCACTGACCTGGTCCAGCATGAGTAAGGCCTGGGTTCTGTAGATACAGGTGACACAATGTGCAGCACCCTTCACGTTTTGCTTGGTCGTCATCGACACACCTTTGCTTCCTGCTGGGATGTGGGTTTCTCATGTATATCCCATGTTCAGTGTAAGGCCAAGAGTGTGAAACCATGGCCTGGGCAACTGGAGAACCAGGATTGTGGGGCACACCACCCACCCCTACAGCCAGGGGTCCTTCCCAGACGTTGTCATGACCTTCTTAGACTATCCACAGTCTTTTCCAGACAGAGGGAACTTTGTGGGAACAAGCAAGATAGTTGAGGAAATCCCAAAAGAAGAGTGGCTGCTTGGAAGGGAAACCCTTGCTGGCCCACCAGCCACATTTTTGGCTTCTGTATTTACAAGCTGTCTTAAAATAGAAGGTAAGGCAACAGTGTGAACTCTGTAGAAATTCCTCCTAACAGGCTGCTCCAAAGGGCAGAAGAAAGCCTCTGCTACAGCCAGGAGTGCCAATAATGTCAGACAAGCCCTTGCCAATCATTTTCCATCAACATTTCCCACATGGGAAAGATTTTTCACTGAAGGTTTCCTCAGTTGCTGTGTACTCTGTGTTCAGAGCCAAACACAGGAATTTATTTTGCTTTGGGGCCATGGCTGGGCTTGAGGATAAATTGCCCTTGGGTGGACACAGGAAGGGAACAGGGTACAGCATGTCCTCCTGTGCTGTACCCCTCACCTTCCAGGCCAGGCTCTGGCAGGAATAATAAACAAGATCAGACCTCAGTGCCTCTCCTGCCTGAATTCCCATGGCACTTGTTGCTGTCATGCAGTTCTTACCTGAGAGTGAAGAGCTTTAGAGTGAGTTACAATAGTTTTAGTCAGTGCCTCCCCTCTGCCCTGTGCCACATGATCTTATCTGAGTGTGAGAACCACAACTGAAAGCTTTTTCTTGCAGAGGGGAAAACATCAGAGATGTTATGAAATGTGTTCCTGGCTCTTGCTTCACTCCGCGGTGGGTGGAACGACTTAAAAACACAAGTGCTTTCCTTCTCTTACCTGGCTCCTCTCTTCACCAGGATCCTAAACCTTGCTGGAGGGCATTGAAAAGTTTCCCAGCTGGAAATGCCTGAGTGTTTTGCAGACTCGTGGCTCCTTCAAAATTGTCTCCATGCCTGGGCCCTGACCCTACTCATCTGTCAACAGGGCAAAGCACGTCTGCCAGCTTTTCTCAGGAGTGCAGTGAAACTCACTTCCCTCTGGTCCCAACATGTTTCAGGTCAGATTAAAAGCAGCAGAACCCTGATCCTGCGTCCTTAATGCATAGATGCGAGTTGATTACCAGGGAGTGGTCACTTCACTTCTTCTTTCTTGGCAGGGATAAGGAAAGAGAGGGAGGAATACACTGGAGAGGGGCAATTCTGCCTATGAGCGTCTCTCTGTCTACAAATCAGAAGCATCTCAGGAGTGCAAGGTGGAGTAGACACCAAGGCAACAGCTGCAATTATAGTCCCAGGAAATCTGACTTTTTTTTTCAGGAATTTGTGCCTCGTTTTTGAAACATGCCAAAATCCCAGATGTTTCCAGCTCTATCCCCAGTTTCTAGCTGTCAGGATGATGGCAAGTGAGTCCTTTGATCCCAGTAGCTGTGGGATGCTATAGACTGTTTAAATTGAACTTGTCAGAGAGAAGAAGGCTGCAAAAGCACAATTTCCAAGGAATTTAGTGAAAGTGGGTAACCCAAATGAAGACAGAGAATGTAATAATTCCCCCACTGAGGGAAGGTCTGTGCAGTGAATTCATTTCTTACAATGCATCAAAGAATTTAAATTAGAACCTGAGGTGGAGGAAAAGCCCCAATAGAAGCTCACGGGCATTGAAAGTCCAAACACGAGCCTCCAAATGGCAAATCTAGGCAGGTTCTGTCATCCAAGAATGGCTTGTTTGGCTCTGATTAGAATAAAATGGATTTAGAAATAATAAATAAACTTTCCCTCCTACCACACCCAGCTTAGGCTCTGCTAGAGGCTGAGATGGTTTTACATTTTCATAGATCCCTTTCACAATAACCTGAAGGCTCTGGGCTGCAGCTGCTCAGTCTTGTGGAAATGTTGCTGAGGCTTTTTTGATGATAAACATGGTATTATTAAAACAGCTTTCTGTGAATGCCTACCCATAAATAATAATAAGGTGTTGTGCTTACACAACGATTCACTGTCAGATCACTTCAAGGAAATAATATTCAAAATTATAGGTCCTGTCAGTGTGAGGGGATGAAGAAGTCTCTCTCTCTGTTCTTTTGGAGAGAATACATGAAAACTTGTGAGTACCAGGTCTGCAGGAGTATGCTGAAGGAATTTATGGAGTCCTGAAGTTGAAGTATGATTATATTCCAGAGAAGGTTGTAACTCATATAAATTAAAAAAATCTGCAGGGCTTCAGCTGTTGCATGGGAAAATAATAAAAGCAAAGAGATCATGGCAGGAGAAGGAAGGTTTTCCAGATCTGGACACTGAAGATACAGGCTAATAAAATCATATATCAAGCAGTTATACATGGAATCCCAGGAATTTAAGGGAAAGTTTCAGCTCTCCTATTGAACAGGAGACTTCCTATTGAACTCTGGCAGAAGAGTAGTGGTCTCAGGGCTAGATGCAGCCAGGCTATGGAGAGGTGCAAACACTTATATGTCTAGTGTGGGTCCCCTTTTACTGTGCTCTGAAAAGGGGTTACAGCTCCCATTTACATGCCTGGTAAATAAAGCCCTTAGAGAAGTGAGTAATGCTCCCAGTCCTAGAAATTTCTTTATTCTTTCCACTGCTGCTTGTTCATCTCCTTTGTCCACCCGGTTGCCTTCTGGATGAAGCTGTAGGAAAACTGGTCAGCACAACCATCAAACCTCTTTTCTGGGCTGTCCTGTCTGGAAAACGACATTATTGAGGATATAGCTCCATCTACAGCCATAAAGGGAAATGTCACTCCTCCACAAGTATCTGCCTTGGGTCATTCTGTTGGTGCATTAAAGAAAGTGAACTCAGAATAGAAATGTTACTTATTTTTTTTCTCCCTGAATAAAAGTAATAATAAAAATAATTGAAATAAATTAAGAGCCAAGTATAATTTTGGGGCATTCAACATTCCAATGAAAATAATTCTATTAAAGTAGAAAATAACAATACATAAACTTTCTTTGGTGCCCAGATCTCCAAATCACCCTCTAAAAGACATTTTGCTTGCCATAATTATCTAAA
Source organism: Serilophus lunatus (assembly GCA_013399895.1). Taxonomy (NCBI): domain Eukaryota; kingdom Metazoa; phylum Chordata; class Aves; order Passeriformes; family Eurylaimidae; genus Serilophus; species Serilophus lunatus. The sequence goes on along the minus strand of VXBA01003726.1, from coordinate 6,921 downwards.
ATTGAAGAAGATTCTGGAAAATCTGGCACGAAACATTGTGTCTTAACCTTACAGTAGAAAGGTGGACATGGTTGGTGGGATGATTTTGCTTTCAGTGGGTTAGTTTTCCTCTTGATTCTGGCACCAAAGGGATAAGGACTTGGTGTAAAATACTGTTTTGGTTCTCCTTGTGTCCAATTTGAAGAAGACAATTCAAGAGGGCAACTTGTCCCCCTCTTGGATGCCTAGCTCAGGATTTCATGGATGTCCTTCTCTGAAGAGACACTATGGGTGGAATCAGCAGCAAGAGGTACCCAGAGATGGAGATAAGATGTTTTCAGTTTTACTGTGAGAGTGGAAACAACTTACACGGGACAATGGCACTGGCAAGGAAATATGGATTGGGTCTCTTCCCTTTAAATACACAAGATGTTGGATCTGAGTGTCAGGAAAGAGCTCTTGGCTGAGCCAAGAGGGTTTGGGGAAGGGCAAAAGCCACAAGCAGTGGATTGTGAGCACTGCTAGTGGCCAGAGCATGCTGGATATAGATTGTCACAGCATCAAACTTGCCAAGAAAGCCAAGATGGAATTCTAAAGGCCTCAAATTCCCAGTGACATGTCCCTGGTAGCATGATGCTGCCCTACATCGTGGTGCAAGTTCTCTATCACTGGAACTCCTCCAGGAGAGGACAAGCAGACATGGATCAATTACAGGACTTGCACTGTGAAGTTCATATCAGAGGCAAATTCTAGGACTTCAAAAAGCATTATGTGGGAATAGGATGAAGGAGTATAGATCCAAGTGTGGCTGTAAGAAGGCCTTCTGAGAGAAAAAGGGTCCTACAATAGTAAAAACCTGCTGAAAATCGAAACCTTTATCCTTCATTGTCTGAAATATTCAGAAAAAAGTGATTATGGATTTCAGCATCACTGGAACTCCTGAGGGACATGTGCTGTGGTCCCGTTTGGAATCAGCAGCAGTCACTGGTAATACTTGCATTGATTTCAACAAAAGCAGGAGCCACTCTCATTTTGCAGAATCCAGGGACAGTGCATTGGTCACCAGAGACAATGACAGCCTTTCTATTGACTTCACTGGGCTCAGGCTACGGCTGTGAAAGCTGGTCTTGTGTTGCACAGAAAGGGAATGGCTTTGGGATTGCATAGCTCCAGGGATTAGTAATAAACAAAGAGCCTTTAACTTCTAGGTCAGTGCTCTGAACCACTGCCAAGCTTCTGGCCAGTGAATGCCTTTGCCATTTGTACAGAAGCAGCTGATGAATGAGTTTGACAGTTCTTGGCATGGTCCTGAACAGAAAATGTCTATATCATTGCAAAGCCAGTCTTCTGTGCTTTCCTTTAAGAATCAGAGGGGCTTGTGAGACAGATCATTTTGCTGCTGATAGTATTCCCAGATGTGTGGTACCTGCTGACAGAAAACAGAGGATTTAGGAAAGATGCCTTCACTCATTGGATTGGCTGTTGCTGTGGCAGGGACGATGTATTCCTGCTTAGCATCTGTCCCAAAGGTTTCAATCGGTGATAAAACAGATGAAATAAGCAGCTATAAGGACCTGAAATTCTGACCAATGCTTTTGACAGCTGTGCCACCTCTTAGACAATCCCCCTTGCTGTCTGTCTCTACTCCAACAGTCTTCTTGAACCTGAGCCATATGTATGTCCTTGCAGGTCTAGGTGAGTCCTGGATCCCTGAGCTGATGCTCTTTGAGTTGATATTAATTTTTCCCCATTCAGACATACTGTGAACGTTCATGATTTAGCTCTATTTCATAGGATCATCAGATATTTCTTTTGGACATGTAGCCTCCTCATCCTCTTCACTGGGAAGGGTTAGACATAGTGGTAGGACACGATATACAATTGTGATATCAAAAGGAATCACAACCAAACTCTTTGCCTGCTAAGGAATTGCTTTTTGGCAGCTGAAAGTTCAAGTGTGTACTTTCCAAATTACTTTCCACTGGTTTCAATCCTGTCCAGTATTTACCCTTGCTGGTGTCACCTATCTAAGAGGTGAACAATGGCACTAACAGGTGAACAATGTGCATAGAAAGAGGCATGGCTATCCCAGCTTAGGACTCAAACACACAGTGCCTTGGCTACAACACCGCAATGCCAGAACCTGACTCAAAATGCCACGATATGGGAGACTTCCAAGCATATTATGATCCTCCTCATCTGTCCCTGACAAGCTAAAGGGATACCAGTAGGCAACCCAGAAAAGAAGATGCTCTTTCAGCCACTAGAACTTCTCAGACTTGGTGTGATTTGTACCCCAGAAGCTTTTTTTGTTGTTGTTTGTTTAGTTTTTCCTTTCCAAAAGCTGGAAAACAATTTTTGAAAACAATCCAAAGTTTAGAAATAATGAGCTGTGTGGGTCTGCCTGTGAATGACTTTCTTCACCACATTCCCTCTCACACTATATTTATTTTAAAAACATAGGCTATCACAGAAATAGGGGCAGAAAGGAGGGTGCTGTGTGACAGTGGAAAAGCCTTTCCAGCTCTCCAGACAAGTGATAATGAAGACAAACCAGCACAAAGAAGTAGATTAGCTATTCCAAAGAGTTAAGGTAATTGCAGGGAAGGGGTAGCTAAGTAGGGATCTAAAGAAGGATGAGGATTTTTCCTCAGGATCCAAGGTCCACCCACTGAATTGGTGCAAATCTGAGCCATACTGCAATTTTCTTCAGCTTGGTTTATTCTCCTCCAGCCACTCAGTTATGAACTTGTGAAGAGAGGCTTGTGAAGTGCTGGGTGTCCCACCAAGAACCACCAAAACTGTTGGCTGCTTCTAATCCCAGTCAGTGGAGAGGGAGATGTCTCCCAGGACTTTGCAAACAAATGGCTGGGTGGAAAGAAGAGCCTCTAAGGTCTCATATGAGCCTCTAATGAGGGGAAGACAATGTCACTGGGCACAAGGAAGGCCCGTGAAAGAGCAAAGGACACAAATATGTGGTTCATACATGTCTCAGTCATGTGCTCACAGGGTTTCGCCACAGAAGGCAGACAAGGAAGGTTTTTGACTCAGTGAGGAATTGATTTCCTCATTTTCATTAAAATTTGTTGGTCTGGCACATCTTTTTCTTAGTGAGTCTCACATAATCACATGACTGTGGGAGCTGTGAGTTGCCATCTGCTCCTTCTCCCTGGGAGATGATGCCTCTTTTCTCCACGTCCTTTTCGATGTTGGCTTGGTGGTGTCCACTGGCTCAAGTTTCATATATATCAGTGATTAGCTTTTCCTTAGAGAGGGGCAAAGAATTTGTGTTACATCCACAGTGGACTGAGCAGCCTTTCCCAAATGCTGACTGGGGTAGGAACGCTGCAGACACAGCAGATCTGAATTTGGTTACAGTATAATCCCGGATAGTGCTTTTTTTTTTTTGCTACTTTTTGCTCAGCTTGTATTGCACTTGCCATCTGGCACTTTCTGCCCGGACTAATGAGGATTTTCACAAAATCATAGAAACATTTATGTTGGAAAAGGTCTCTAACGTTATTGAATCCAACCGTTCCCTCAGAACTGCCAAGTCCAACACTAAACCATGTCCCCAAGTGCCACATCTACATGTCTTTTAAATCCCTTCAGGGATGGTGACTCCACCACTCCTCTGGGCAACCTATTCCGATGCTTAAAAAGCATTTCAGTGAAGAAATTCTTTTTGATATCCAATCTTAGCCTCCTCTGGTGCAATTTGAGGCTGCTTCTTCTTGTCCTATTTGTTACTTGGGGGGCAAAGTGGTGGATCCTGCACTTGGGTCACCATAACTCCAAGCAGTGCTCCAGGCTGGGGCAGAGTGGCTGGAAAGCTGTCTGGTGGGAAAGGAATTGGGAGAGCTGGTTGACAGCAGCTGAACGTGAGTCCAGGTGTGCCCAGGTAGCAAAGAATGTCAATGGCATCATGGATTTATCAGAAAGAGTGTGGCCAGCAGGACCAGAGCACAGCCATATACTCATAAACACTCAACTCCATCAACCTCTAGATAATGGAAACACTCCCCAACTTACAGGGCTACCCCACTGCCTCTCCTTCCCTGCCTGTCCCTTCTGAAGAGTTTATCCCCATCCATTGTAGCAGTCCAGCTGTGGCAGTCATACCACCATTTCTCTGCAATTGGAAGTGTGTCACAGTTTTCCTGTTGCAGTGTAGCTTCCAGCTCCTCCTGTTCGTTGCCCATGCTGCAGGCACGGTTGTAGATACACTTCAGCTGGGTTATTGATGCCACCACATTTTTTGGGGGGGAGAAGCCAAAACGTGACCATTCTCAGGTGCATTTGTGGTTTCTAACACATCAATGACTCTTATTTTGAATACTCTAAGAATTAGAAACATGCAAGCCTGTCTGTTGGTGGATGGCAGCACCATCTCGTGTTCACTTCTGGAGAAGGGACAGAGGCTTTTTCTTCACTGAATAGGCTACAGATTCTCAATCTCCTTGGCAGCTCTCCTGAGTAAAATAATAACTATTGGTAAATGATGAATCAATACAAGACAGAGGCATAGAGTCTAAGCCAGGCTCCAAGCCTCCACTGCACCCAGGGTCTTTAGGTGGCAGTTTTGTCTGCACATCACAACTGGTTACAGGTATGTGCCACTCATATCCCAGAAGGTACTTCACTTTTGCGCTCATTTCTATCATACGTGCTCTGGCAAGTCAAGGGTAGTGGTAGGCAAGAAAGTCACCTTAATCACAGGGAAAGAATGAAGAATTTTCTAGGTGCCTGGAAAAAGTCTGCAGGACAGCAGGTGTGCAAAGAGTTTTAGGGCATGTCCATGTAACACACCATGTGCTGACATGAAGCAACGAGACCATGGCACAGCTCTACACCAGCTGGTGATTCCTGAACCCTTAGGGGCCCCTTGTCAAAAGCACCTTCCCAGGCTCAGCTTAGTGCTGAGACTCTGTTTCCCTATTCCTGGCCTCACAGACCAGTGCCTTCTGCACTGGAAATGTCAATTATGTACCAGCTTGCAGGAAAAGTGAGGCACAGACAGATTAAATCTTGCCCAGTCAACCTACTTGTACAAAAAAAATGGTCATTGTACTTTGTATTTGTCTTTCTATGTAATTTTTACTACACTGTCACCTCAGTGCCCAGTTTTTGACCTAGACCTGCACTAGACCTTTTTGAGAGAAACCAGGTGACATTTGGCCAGATTTGAAGCAGTGACAGATTTGCTGCTGGTTGCAAAATATGAGTGTGTCATAACTGTTGTTTGTGAAAACAGTGAGAAGAGAGACCATGGTTTTGAAAGAGGGGTGAGATTGACCATCACTTATTAATTTATGTGAGGTGTAACTAGGAATTCCCACTGTGGATTGAGTTTCCCTGGACATACCTACACCAATATGGCTACACACTCCATGTAGATTAAACTGGTAAAGTGTGCTGGGTCACTGCCAATGTTTGTGAAATGGTAGAAAATTCCCTGGCACAAATCTGACTTATTTCTACTAAGTTGCCCTGAAACCATTACTACTTTTGGCAATTAGTTCTCTCCAGGGGCCATTCTCAGCTGGCATTTTGCTCATAGCATTGCTTTGGCAGCTGCCAAGTCAGTACCAGAGAGTCAAGACATGATATACCAGGTGTTCCCCTATGGGAGCATCTCTTGGCATGATTGTTGGTGCTGATGGTTTTAACCCCAGTGGACTGGAAAGATGGGAAGTTTTGCAATCCAGATAGAAAACAGGAGAGGAGTTGATATGGGAACATGGAAAATGCAAAAAAAATCACGAGTAAGGAGGAGGTTTTGCACTGATATTACAAGCCCTGTTGCCCACCAAGCCATGACAAGATAGTGCAGCTGGAGAGCATTTGGAAAACCCTCCCCTTTCATTTCCAGCCACATGTCTTGGGTACTGGGTTGGAATGACCTTCAATTATTTCTAGCCTAAGGACAGATTAGGTTGTGGCTGCACCTCTCTAAAAAAAAATAAATAATAAATCTCTCTGATGGTGTTGCTGCAGCTGAGATTTTTCCAACCAGCTTTCCTGAAGAGCTGCCACCAAATTCCTGGGGCAGAGTTAACAACAACAACAACACAACAGCACTTGAACAACATGAACAGCACAGATGGCCCAATCCAGTTCTTATTCTTGAACTGATCAGAATTTAATCTGTTAGTGAAAATATGACACATGTGTGCAACTCCCTAGACACCCCTCCAACAGCTTGTCCAAGATCCCTTTTTCTTTCTGGATCTGCAGCCCCTGATGTCCAGAGTCCCATTCCCGCTGCTGGCTCTCAGACTTCTGCCTGTTGCTGGTTCAGCCTGAGGTTTGCCAGCAAGCACACATGTCTCAGTCTGCTGATTCCAAGAGCACAGGAAAACAGGGAAAGAAGTAATTTGTAAAGATTATTTGTCCCATGTTCTTGGTTACTGGATTGGTTTGGACTTCAGGGATGGAAGCTGAAGCTGAATAGATATATCCATGAGGACAATCTATCAATCTGTGTCAAGGAGGCAGTTTCCATTGAATAAGGTGTCAAGTGACACAGGGAGCTCAAGGAGAGGGATAGAAGAGTTTGGAAAGACCTTGAGGATAAGGCTGTGTGAACTGGAGAGGGTGAACAGAAGAGGGCCTGGCTGCTGAAAGACAAGGCTGCATCTGACCAGATAATGCTGGTAGGGACTGGGACAACTCTTAGAACAGTATAGCAAAACATGGAGGTTTTCCTTCCAACCTGCCCAGTGTCTCTCATTTATCATGACTCTTACCCTTGGCTTTTGCTGAAGCCAGACCTTTCCAGTTATTTGAAGTCTGCAGGACAGAGGTGACAACCTTCTCCCATGTTGTGACCCTGGTGTCATGTTCACCTGTGATGGCAGCTGTGGAAAAGGAGGAGGAGAACGTATCATCCAGAAGTGTGTGGTGTTATTAGATAGGGTATTATATTATATTATAAATTAT
>VXBA01003725.1:211416-264328 GCA_013399895.1 Serilophus lunatus | reverse complement strand
CTTAACATAGGTGTAGTCTGAACTAGCACGCTCTTTTTACTAACACTTTTTGAGCACTTATACACCATTACTGGTGAGAGGAGGGGGTCAAGGAGAAGGAAAAGTAAAAACAAAAAGACAACCTCGCCTACCTAGCCAGCACCTGCAGCCCCACCTGCGCAAACTGCCATGCTAACTGCCTCTCTGTGACACCCTCTCTGTGACACCCTCTCTGTGACCCTGTTTGCCTATCCTGTTTGCCGTGCTCCCTATAAGCCCCTAAGCCCTAAATACTAGAGAAAAAGCCCAGCCCTTGTCACCGACTTCTGGCTTCCTGCCCCAAGTGCTAAGCCAGCTGGGATTCTAATCACATTCAGCTAGTCTTGTCCCTAATATGTGTGGAAATGTATTTCTGCATCTTTTTCTCATCTTCCATAGACCCAGGTGAGGCTGGCTGGCCTTTAATTTCCCTGTTCCTCCTTTTTTCCTTTGTCAAAGATAGGGGTGATATTTTCTCTCTTCCAGTCCGAGGAAACCTCTCCCGATTGCTAGGATCTTTCAAAGATACTCATGAGTGGCTTTGCCTTGACATCCACCTATTGTGTGTGCATCATCTCAGGTTACAAGTGCTTTCTGATCTGAACTTCCACCTCCAAGGATAAGTCTTCCTTGCTGCAAACTTTTCCACTGGTCTTAGGGACCTGGAATTCCTGATGGTAGATCTTATCAGTACAGACTAAAGCTTTCCAAAACTTATCCCTGCACACTTGGCCAGTGTCTATATATTCTTGTTAGATGACCGGATCCTGCAGAACACCTTTTGTGTTCTTGTTTTTCATACGTCAGGAGCTCCTTGCTCATTCATTTAAACTTTTTGCTACCTTTGATTTCTGCTTATCAGGCTGGACCATCCTTGTTTATTGCTTATCCTTGATAAATAATCATCTCATCTCTACCCCTTCTCCCACCAAGACTTTCTCTTGTGAGACTCTTTCAAGCAGGTCCCTGAACAATCTAAGTCTGCTTATTTTGTTCTGCTGTTTGCCTTGTTCCCTTCTCTCAGGATCCTGATTTCTACCACCGCATGGTCACTACAACCACAGTGGCCTCCAAGCCTTCACATCATCAACTGATTCTTCCTTGTTTGCAGGCATTAGGTCCAGCAGACCAACTGCCCTCACTGACTTCTTGATCATCTCTGTTAAGATGCTATTATCAATGCGCTCCAGAAACCTACTGTCAGTTAATGAGGTGCTTACAGTCCCCCGTGAAGGTCAGTGTACATGAAGCTTTCAGTTGTCTAAAGAAGTGTTTGTCTAGTTCTTCCTGATTAGGTGTCTTTAGAAGAAACCCATAACAGTGTTCACCTGTGTTGTATTCCTTCTAACTCCAATCCATGGGCTATCAGCAGGCTCACTGACCATTCCTAAGCAGAGCTCCATGCAGTCCTGCTGTTCTGTCCTAAAAAGGGTAACTCGCCCTCTTTGCCTTCCCCCTCTGTCCTTCCTATTTCTCTTTGATCAGTTCACACCCACATCAAGTCAAATCTGATAGATAATGAGATCACTTAGACTACTTACGCTGCTAGGAAAAGGCCAGGTATAATATAAATTACATGATTACATGCCTATCCTTGGGGAAAATTGCCCACTTTTTGCTGTCGAAGAAATCTTCTAATTTCTGCTAGGGAGCAATTCCAGAGACTTTCAAGAGCAATGTTAGTACTATACTGGGATTCGGATTATGTAGCATAAGGATGCATTAAGAAGCCAGGCAAATACCTAAACATGTCTGAATGAGGCAGCTCATATTACACAAGTTAAAGAGGGCTACAATGTAAATTAAAGCAGTCCCAAATCAATATTTTTTTTACTGTGGAATTCATTACCAAGTTAAGACATATGGCTTGAATTTAAACAAGGACCTTCAAAATGTTATCAGTGATAATAGAAGATGTTCTGGGCAAGTGTAGCAGTAATTATACACAGAAACCTATTTAACTGTTTTTTATGATGATAATGATTAGGATATTAGCCATTTTCAAATGCAAACCATTTCCAAAATCAAATTGTTGGCCATGATCCCTGCTGTGGGCCTAGGAGATTTAGCTTTGGATTTAGTTTCTTTCTCTGCAGTAAACTGTATTTGTAGCATTGAGTAAATCATCTAATTTCTCTTTTGCTGCAATAAAAAGCCTTCATTCTTCCTCTGTTTTGGCTGTTTACAGTAGGGGCAATCTGTTATTAGGTGAAAATACTCTGTGCAGTTCAATGCAGTCATGATCAGACCAGAGGATATTTTTTGCAGTAATGCAGCTGAAATTTTGCTTGTCTATCAATAATTCAATCCCTATGGGGACATTGAAACAATATTCCTTTTTTGAAGCTGGCTAATAAACAAATTTGTGGTAAAATGGTGATTTGGAAAATTAATTAGTATTTCCAAGAACAACCTGACACAGGTTGTTCATCTGTGATTCATGTGATTCATCTTAATGAATCATTACATATATATATATATATATATATATATATATACACCTCAATATACATTATTTATAGTACATATATGTTTTAATTGATTATTTAAATCATTTGGAGATATCAGAATATAACGGGGTTTGCTCATCCTTCTTTTGGTGAAGAAGTGCTACTCATTGGCAACTGTATAACAAATATTTATCAGTTGCCTGATGCACGAGAAACACTAGGTTCATACAAAGTCCTATTCAACAATCTATGCACCTATTTGTTATTAGAACAATACTAAAATTACCTTCACTGGATGACCTTCTTGCAGTAGATGATTCTGAGTAAAAAGGGGAAAAATTACCCATGAAAAAGTAAAACATTTTCCTTTTAAAATGATTGTTGATTTTTGACCTCTTCTTTCTTCAGCCATTATAAAGAGGAATGAACCTAGTTACCTCCCGATAATAAAGTTTTCTTGTGGTTTTGTACATGAGGACTCCAAGGTAAAGCTAATCTGAATCTAGTAATACATATTTGGAATGAAAGTGTGTCTGCACAGAGGTTTAAGGGGTTTTAGCTTTAATTGGCTTTAAACTCAAACAAAATGAATCCAAATTAACTAAAGATATGAAGTCAATCTCTTTGTAAAAAAAACCCCTTAGGTAAACTGCTCTGCCAAGTCCCAGTAGGCCACTTCCAAATGGGCAATTAGAACACACAACAGTATACCCAAAGACTAAAAATGTCTCCAGTGTATAAACAATCAGTAAGGTACTTTGGAAGCTCAAGCAGACTCCGTATCAGAAGAGAACTCTTGATACAAAATTTCCATTGGGAGGACTGGGTTTGAACAGAGTGGACATATTTCATCAGGAAAAAAAGGCACTGTTCCAAGTCCATGATTATTCTGAATCAGATCTAGAAAGGGACTAGGGGATAAGGAGGCCATTTGCATTCAGATACACAGATGTGCTAATTAACATTTTAGATCATTAAAACTTTAGACTTTCAAGCCTAACATTCAAATCTCAGAAATTCAGCTGCTGTCTTCAAAACACCTCAGGTACCTATTAGGGTTTTTTTAAGCAAAGTTGTGCTAGTTCTGGGAATTCTTGGAAACTCTTTATTCTTGCTAGTGTTAAGTGGTCTACCACATACCTAATTTTTTTTGGACTGACAGTTTAGCGGTCTTATTACCTGCTTTGTCTTTTATAGTCTAAGGCAAGACATATTCTCAGGAGACACCTTATGAGTCAACACAAAACATTTGATGGTAGATTATAGTTTCTCTATCTTCACCAGTCACAGAAGACCATTCGCTAAATACTAAAGGTTCAGTTCCACCACTTCTCATATTAATTTGAGATAAAAAATATCAATAGCAATAAACACTGTGCTTAGGCCTCAGGTCTCTCCTTCATTTTGGTCAATACTGGTAATATTGGTAAATATTGTTCAGCTTTTAGGCAAAGAGAATATATACTGTCACTCTCTCTCTTTAAATTTCCTTTCTGCTGGCTGAATGAATAATTAACTGTACCAAGTAAACTGGAACAACTTTAACATGAGGAGCTAGAAGCATGGCCTACTTAACTCCCTATACTTACCCTAACCCATACCTTCTGATGAGATAGCTGGAAACAAACATGGACATCCCACTAGAGCTTTGTGAGTGAGTGCACTGCTGACAAGCTGGACAGAAGGCAGGAGAGGAATCCCACAGCTTGCTTCAGTGTTTTGGCATAGGCACCTGGCTCTAACTGAGATTTGGGGCTGTGAATCCCAAACTGGGTGATTTCTGAAAAAAGTGGTCTGATTTTTCACATTAGCTATTGGTCATCTCTGCTTACAGTTTTACTGAGGGAAACGCTCTACCAGTACTCTCTCTTGGTACACCAATACCAATATTCTCCTGCAATGAATAGATACTGCAAGAGTATTTTGCTAAATGCCAAAGCACTTGAGAGCTAAGTTACTAAGGGTAAAGTCCTGGAAGACTTATCATAAAGTCTTACTCCTCAATAGCTTAAGATAGGTCTAAAGCATTTCCTCTGTTGACCTATATGTCTGTCTGAGACAGTCTGTTACGGGTTTGATTTATTTTTTTTTAATTTTCCCTTTTCTCTGCAAACAGCGGAGGCTGCTCTTGGTCCCTCCTTGCTCCCAGGGGACCAGCAGGAATGGGCCAAACTGGGATGGTTCTTGTATGCATGGCCTGCGGGTGCTGCCTGGGCAGCAGAGTTGCTGTGGAGACAGCAGCCACGGTGCGGGACTGGGGCAGCCCGTGGCAGCATGGCCCTGCAAGGTTTTGGAGAGTGGCTGCTCTGTGCAGGGGTGAGCGGGAAGGGGTGGCAGCTCCAGAACCCTGGACCTGGCCCAGCGGTTGCTGATCCTGTGGATGGCATGGCAAGGGCGGCAGCTGGGCTGGGCCAGGGTCAGTGCTGCCTGCGGGTCCTGCACCCGGGACACTGTGGCGTGGCAGTGGTGGCGGGTGCAGCCCTGGGCGGCGGGTGGCCCGTGTCAGCGCCAATGGCCACTTGGTGCTGGCAGAGCCACACACCACTGCACCCTGTAGAGGCTGCGCCAGTGGTGCCAGAACAGCACCTGCAAGCAACTCTTGGGATTTCCAGGGCATGGGGGCTGATGGACCAGCAGAACTGGAACTGGAATTGCCCCCAGTGCTGAGTCATGGCTCTCTCTCTGGACCTCACTCCACGCTGTGTCGACATGTGGGGTCAGAGCTCCTGGCACGCTTGCTGTTTTGGATCTTCCGCAGCCTGCATAAGCCCAGTTCAATCCCTCTGAGAGAAAGACTTTTCACTATGGAAGTTTTTTCCCTTTTTCTTCCTTTTTTTTCAAATGTAATGCTGGTGAGAGCACATCTGCCCACAGCACCTGCTGGGGCTGCCTCTCAGCATGAGTCATGTTTGCCAACTTTGTCGCAGCAGCCACAGTCATGAAACCGGACTGAGATTTTTTGACAAAGGGAGAGAGTTCCTGTCTCTTGTTGTTTTTTATTGCTATTGCTCTGTGTTCTAATATATAGTTAAATATATATTTGTATATTTAATTAAAGAGCTGTTTTCTTTTTCCTATACTTTTGTGCCCTCTTTTTTGCTTTAAGATTTAAAATGGTGTCTTTGTCTTTCAATCCAAGACACAGTCACAGACTGACAGGTGAACTGGAAGTCAGTAGAGGTCCCTAGGGGTGGGGTGAGCACTAGTCTACAAGAAGAGCCTGCCTAATCATGTGTGAAAGGGCTACATCCTGTCCCCTTTTTTGTTAGCACGCTTTATAGAGGTACTGAGAAGGAATTAGTTATTCCCAGAACTTCACCATCCACCTATGCAATACACACAATTTAGTCCCATCCTTCAACTTTAGGTGTGTAATTTTATTTGTAATCTGTTTTTCTACTCTTATATAATACAGGGAATAAGACAATCTGAAGACTGTCCCATGAAAGGCTTACTGCATGTTTAGTTGATGCTACAAGGCTGGCCTATAATTTGCTGCTGCCTTTTGTACTAATGCCCGGATTCCTTGGATTATTTTGGTGGATGCAACTAATTATCTATGGACACATATGTCAACAGAATTACATTCTGGAGGTGATTCATGATGAGGACTGTGATAAATTCACTGTATCAGGACTTGTATTATTTGAAACAATATGGGCTATATCTGCCTGTCAATGGAACAAAATGCAACAGAGAATCAAATTATTTTTTCTCCATTTTCCATTTTGAATGGACAAGATGATATAATTTAAAATGGAGGGGAGAAAAGGGGAAAAGGAAGGGATTGAGAACAGGTCCCATTTTTTTTTTTCTTTTCTTGATCTTTCTTTCTTCCTAATAGGATTAAAAACTGATCTGTTCTACAAGGAAGAACCCATCACTTGCGGAAAGCATGTGCCAGGGTTGTCTAGCATGACAGCAGGTTCTTCACTATTTTCAGCACCTGTGTGAATCTATGAATGATTCATAGTTTAAATGATTCACTAAAAAAAAAAAATGGTATAGTCTGTCAGCTTATTTTGCAATGAGTTGATATCACTGCAGAGTTGCTTTTATGAATTGGCAGTGAACTGACAACTCAATTTGAAAATAAATACCTTTGAAACTCATCTACTGCAGCATTTCAGAAAATCAGTCAGTTACTAAGTCTATGTATATCTGAACTCTGATTTAACTGAATCAGAGATTTGCATCAATTTTCACTTCAAAGCCACCATTTATTTCCAATGAGAATCCACTTGCTTGATGCATCTGTGTAAAGAAACAGTTAATTTCTACCATTACCAACTATTTTTAGCTTTAAGTAAGTTATGTGAACTTTCCAAATATCCCTTTACCTTATTCCAATGCTTCAGGCTACACAGACAGACCATTTCAGAATTCAAGAAGCAACAGCTTGTATCAATCACTTTCTTTCTGACTCTTCTTGTGGGCTATCATGAATTAACTGTTTTCCCTTCTCATGCCTCTTCTCCTTATGACATTCAGCTCACTCACAAATATACTGGTGACTCACTACATGACCTTCGTCATATTTTGGTAACTTTCAAAGAAAAAAAAGTAAACCTAAACAACTTGAATAAAATAAATTTCAGGTAATAAAAAAATCTCAAAAATTAGAAAATTTGATAAAGATTATTGCAGAAAAAATTGAGTATTAATTTTTGAGGACTATGAAGTGAATAAGTTTAATGAGCTAAGTTTGTCTTGAAAACTTCAGAGATAAACAATTCTCTGAAAAAAATATATGTATAAGTTTGCCTACTTGAAAATGCAAGTTCCATGAAAATTACTGAAACTAATTTCCTGCATTAAAATGCGCGATTTTGAGGCCTAGGTACTCCTGCAATAAGAAAACAGACAAAGACAGTAACTTGTGGCAGAGGAACCAGGATGTCCAAATGCCAGGGCAAAACTGAAGAAAACACTTAGCAATATATAAGAAAGTTTATAATAAAATAGTGCTTACTGTGTAGTCTTTGTGTTTTACAATTAATCCCTGGAAATAATATGTAAAAAATATAGGGGGTGTTGTAATACAGTGAGTATTGCAACATTAAAGCCACTGTGATCAGTGCCCTTTTTTTTTTTGAGTGAAATGAAGGCAGAGAAGAAGTTGATTCATCAAAACAGAGTATTTCCTTAACTCAGCTGATAGGTGCACAAAAGAAGTGAATACTATATTGCCCCCAGACCAAGGGATGCTTTTTAACTGATTTTATTAAAGCTGAGATCTCACATCAGGCTTAAAAAATGTGCTATCTAGTGTATCTTCCAAAAGTGAAAACTGTGATTTTGATTTAACTATGGCTTCTCTCTCATGGACTTCAAACCAGGCAAACCACCTTAAAAAGTCATGAGTCAAATGAGAGACTTTCAGAGGAATAATGCGAGGCCTAGTAATGGGGTCAGTTTTTTAAAACTATTCCATTAGTGGTATAAAAAAAGGAAAACTTATTAAAACACTTGCAAATATGCATTAGGGAACATTTTTCCATTGGCAAGTAAGTTAGTAGAAAAAGTTTACAAACTGCTTTTCTGGACCTAAGTTCTGAAGTAATGTATAATTGTTCTCTGCGTTGCACAATATAAATCTGGACTTTGTCAAAAGCCACAATCAATGAAGTCAAATTGTTACATAGTATGTAGTATCTGTTAAAATCACCAGAACATGAAATAATGCAATCAAAACCCTTTGTTCTAAAAGACTGCATTACATAAAAAGTGACTTCTATTAGTTTTTAGCTTGAATCAAAATTCTTGGCTCAATGTCTTTATTCAATGCAAAATGCTCTATTTAGATCCTTGGACTGTTACAAAAAATGCTTATCACTCTACTAATTTTCCCTAAGAACCTCTAAAGTATCTCTCATTTTTCAAATTCTATTTTCATGCCAAATTTCAACGTTTTACACCACTCTGCTAAGGACGTCAAATTGGGTCAATGTTTGCTAGGGTGTTTTGGTTTTTTTTTTAATAAAAAGAGGAATAGATTATAATAGTAGTCTTAAAAATCAACATGTTGAAACCTTCATCTTTGCATGGTGACTTTTTTCCTACTTAGAAAAATGTACTTCGACAGCTGAAAATTTTCGGAAGTTTAAAGTGGGGAGGTGTGGACAATTTTAATTGCAGCTGTCTGTTGAAACTATGTTCCTCACTGTTATGGGTTTGAAAATGGGGGTTTCGAGGGGAAGGGAGAAGGGAAATGTTTGGATTGTTCACTTGTTTGTTTATTTGTAAAACCAGTTTTTTACAAACCTGAAGGAAAGCCAAAGTATTGGAAATCTGCAGAGCTTCCTCCCTGCCTTCGCTCTTTGCGTGCCAGGGCAGGGGCCCGTGAGTGGCAAAGCAGAGCGACACAGGGATGGAGCCATCCTCCATTCTCACTTACCGCTGGCGCTGGCAGAGGTCCGCTCACCCAGCGCGGACCCCTCTTACCGGCAGCTGCGCAGGGAGAGCTCCAGCCAGAGTTAGCGATGGAGTGGCAGTGGGTGTGATGGAGTGGGGCAGCACATGTGCTTGGAGCTGGGACACTGGCCCCGGCACGGTGCTCCATTTCCCTGGCAGTTCCCAGCTTGCTGTGGCGGGCAGGATGAAGCGGCGTCGGCGGTGCGGCACGCTGCACCTTCCACAGTGGGCCCCAGCAGTGGCAGGGATGGCTGGCAGGAGCCTCACTTCCCCTGCAGTTGGTGGCGATGGCAAGCTCCGGGCTGGTGGGTGGTGCCCCCATCCTGCACTGCCACAACAGTGCCTCAGAGCACATGCAGCAGAGGTGGCTGGCAGTAGCAGCAGCTCTGCAGGAGCCATGCTGTGCTGCCTTGGCTCTGAGGGTGGTGCGGCTGGCTCCCCCCCGTGGTGGGTCCCTGTGAGCAGCAAGTGCTCCACGGGCGGGGCTAATGGTGCCCCCAGGACCCAGCCGCATGGCATTTTGACAGAAAACGCCATTTTGTTCAGTGCCAGATCTCAGGAAAAGGGCGGAGCCCAACACCACCGGCCAATTGGGGGACAGCCTGGCTGGAATGAAGCCATTAAATTCCTGTGGGACTTCCAGGGCCCACACGGAAGTCCTGGCTCACTTTTGGCTTTCTTCTGAGCTGAGAGAGGCACCGCTTCCCTCCTCGTGGCTCCTGGACTGTGTGGCTTGCTTCCCCTCACCTCCATCAGCACCAGCAGCCGCACGATGCCATCAGAGCCCTACCAGTGGCACCTGGAGACCACCACCCAAAATGTGGTGTCTGTCCCTTGGATGTCCCTGGGCTCCAAGTGCCGGGAGATTTCTGTCATCGAGGTGGCTTTCCTTTCCTTCTCCCCACTCCTCTGCTGACTAGCCGGCTTTGAGGAGCAGTTTGTTTGGGTTTTTTATTACTTGACATTGTCGAGTTTTATATTGTGTGTATTTTGTTTAGTGCCCAGTGAGTTCTATAAGATATTTAGTGCCCTAGAAAATAAAATTGTTACTTGCTGTTAAATCTATTCAGTTTTTCGTCACTGTTGTGTGCCCCCGAGTGGTTCAAACCATCACAGTCACCTGCAAATATTTCATATGCAATACAGTTTATCAAAGTGTTGCTATCATTCAGATAGTTTTATGTTTCAAATTCTCTTACCTGTATGTCTTGTCTTAGGCAATGTAAAAATTTTTCTCTCTGGTGTTTGATGTCATCTTTTTCATTTGGTGATTCTTTGACATTTTGCAGTAAATATGGTGAGACCACGGTTAGGCTTTAATGTGAACCAAACTCTCTTCTGCCAAAGATGTTATGGCAATGTTCTGTGTAGTTCTTCTGTTCTGTGTTACATTTTTATTCTGACTTGGTGAACAAATGAACTCTGAACTTCATGAAATTATGCTAGCCATGCTGAACATCTTAAATAGAATTTTTTGTCCTTATCAGAAAACAAAGCCTGGAATATGTTCCATAATTTCTAAATTGATATGCTCTTACAGCTCCATGCATAATGTTCTTAATTCAGGCCATTTTTTCTACATTAGTAATTAAGATTTTAATCATCATGAGACAACTTTCACCCCCTCCCACTCTATTAAAAAACAGTTTAACCATTTTTTTTTCTTAAGGAAATTATTCCCTCTATGTTTCAGATGACAAATTGGGCTATAAATTGTATTTAAAACCCACAGGCAGAATGTATGACTTTGGAATCACTTTAAAATAAAATGGGCAGTAGACATTCCAACCAGATGAATGATTGTGTTCTACAAGCAGATTAAAATAAGGTGGGTTTCTTTTGATAAAGTTACTGAAAATGTAATACCTTAAGAAGTGCCTAGAAATCATACTTTGTTGGCAATGCAGCTAATGGGTCATGTCTTTGGACTCTATGGTCCATAAACATATACATTGTGGTATTGATTATTTATTCACCAAAGGCAAAATTATGTAGACTGAGTGATGTGGATAATGCAAATGCAGCAATGTCCTAGGGCTTATTTAACTTTCTCTGGACATTCACTCGTGCAGCATTCATGAGTTTTCTCTTGCTCCCTCCTCTCCTTCAAATGGGATCAGTCAGCTATTCATATTCACTCTCTCTCTCATTAAGTTTTTGTCTGCTTATTTGCCTTGTGCTTAATGTCAGAGTGGTGTGGAGGCTGCAGCAGCACATGGTTGGGCAGGGCAGGGCTGGGGGGAGCTGGACGCCTGCTCTGCTGCAGCACCATTGGGGCAGGGACTGATGGCCTCAGGGTTCTGACAGAAGGAATACTTGGCCATGGGCAGGGTGGGCAGAGGCCATGGCAAGGTTCTGTTAGTGTTTTCAGGGCACCGGCACTTTATCACTTACTTGTCACATTATTCTGGGGCGTTATGAAGTCAGTAACTCAAAACATTAGTGTATTCTTGTTCCCTCTCTTATCCTGTGACATTTGAGTGTTCTGTATAGATTGCATTCAAACCTTGAACTGGCCTGAAAATAGGATTTCTGTCCAACCATGTTAAGGTTAGCAACGCCTTAATATTTCCAGGGACAGTGAATTAAAAAAAAAAAATATTTGAAAGCATCATTATGCTCACTGTTAACAACAACAACATAGATAAGAACATAGATAATATTTGAAATAAGAATGGAAATTAAGATTGAATATTTAAATACAGACTGTAAACATAATTATGGAAAGATCAAATTGAGTCTTAAATAAAAGAGAAATAAGATTTTTGTCCTTTGAGATCAAGATAATTTTCTCAAGATTTCTCAAACCTGGACAACTATTTTCACAGAAATATTTTAATTCTTTGAAACATTTTGGTTTTGATAAAGCTGCATCCTCTGATGAGATGTACTAGTATCCTGATATCTGAAAGGTGAGTAATGTGGCACTTGGGCACAATCACCAGGCATAAACGATGGAATTGAACCATCTCAAAAAGGGTAGTTAAGAGCTGAAGGAAATCCTGAATCCACAGGTGTTCAAGAGAGTTCAGCCACTGACTTCAAAACCAGGAGTGTTTCAGCTCTGTATCAAGGCTTCAGCTTTCTCTCCACAGTTTATGGGTTGGAAATAGCCAGAAGGTTTCTTTACTTATTTTTCTGGGCTTCGAATGAGACTAATACCTAGTAAAGACACCTAATGATGGCACATGAGTATGATATCCCAACTGGGGGACACATACACTTGAGGCACAGTATTGTGAACAATAAATGACTAAGGCAGAGTTTGGAGCAAGAAATTTCATGCTTAAATTCTTGATTGTGTCTTCACAAAATAGTCACAAACTTGTTGCTGAAGTGTCACAAATAATGATATTTTAGATGAATCGGCAGCTCCCAAACCTTACTTTAACAAAGGAATAAAAAAAGCTGTCTTCTAACTCAAGGGGAAAAACAAGGAGTACAAAGAAAACGCTCACAAAGGCAGCAAGCAAGAGAAAGACAAGATCGTCTGCTTTTGTATTGTTTTTTGACCACGATTTGATGCAAGGGTAACACAGGGTTCTTTCTCTCAATAGTGCTTGAATCTCCTGGTATCTCTAAAGTTAATGGAAAAACAATTCAAAAGACAGTCCTGAGGTCAAAATCTGTTACATGGTTTTTCTTTCTTTTGCACTGTCAGTTGCTGCACAAGGGTTTCCCAGAAGTCATTAGTATTTCAACATGCAATTTATACAAGACAAAATAGAGTAAAAATTCACAATCAAATGCTGTCTGTAGTTTAGGATGAATTCTAATACAGCTTTTATTAACACTGTAACATTGATCAAGTTATCTTACTACTACCTAAAGCCAGGCAAAATAATTTTGACAATTAGTTTATTAAAAAATGTGCTTAGGTTCTTCCAAATATTTGCAAACTCAGAGTTTTCCTGGAAAGAGGGAAGCATTAAAATAAAAAACTAAATAATTCCAGTAAACCAGATCAGTGAACAAGTGATAGAGGGACTCTTGAGGAAAGATGGGAAATCTTTTGTTATATTCATATATCAAGAAGGGAATCTGGCTTTTAGCCTTTTACCTTGGAGATCTTAGCCATACAAATACAGTTCTGTTTTTCTCTTTTAAATGCTTAATAAACTGTACAAGCAAATTATTTAAAGACAGTGAGCTTTTATTTTAACTGGGGAATTTGAAGAAAGACCATGCCGAAATCATGTTTTGGTTGAATACGTGATGACCTTCCTCCAATTTTCCAACAGGCAAATCCAGAACTCCTTTCTCAGGCTAGGTAACTGGAACACAGTTACATATTCTATGTGTTTGAAAAACAAAACAAAAATCCCCAACTCATCTCCTCTTTTTAATTCACAGTTCAGCTCTTGCTTCCTTTTAATTTCTTAGAAGCAGCTGTTATTGCAAGATTTTCTTTCAGGTTAAGAAACAGGTCTTCAAAAAAGAAAATTAATTACTGTGCTTAATTGTTTAGTTTTTATTTGAGCCATACAAACAAAGAATAATAAATATTCATGTGGGTCAAAACCATTTTGCTGCCTTCTCACCCCTCACCCTGCAAATATTTTGTTTTCACAGCTGAAGTGTTTTTCACACAATTTTATGTTGTGCACAGAATGTTCAGTTGGACTGGCCTTGTGAGTTTATTTACCTGAATTTGAATAAGTAGTTCAAAGGATGAACCTTGACTAAGTGACTCAAAGCAGATAATGAATATTTATTTCTGAGTCGCTTCTTGTCATGGAGAGAAGTGAAGGTCTTGAAGGAGAGCTGGTTTTAGACTTTCAAGTGCAGCATCTTCTTCAGTGGAAGGAGACGATAGCTCCTCTATTTCTTCCCACTGGTTTTTCAAGTAATATTTCCAGTGTTACACAAGAATGAAGTCTATGGCAAGCCCCCTGCTAGGTTTAATGGGAGCGGCAGCATTGATCCTGAATAGGCAAACAAGGGACTTGAGGCACTTCCTCCACACAGTCACTTGAAAAACTCTGTCCACCAAGGATAGCACAATCATTAGTTCTGGTCTCCTACACTGCTCCACACCGCTTCTCTCCCCTTCCGGCAGGCACAGCCTGCTCAGCTAGTTAAATCCTGTGTACTGTTGAGGAGCTCTTTCTGCAAAGCCACTAATATACCTGATCAGAGCCCACGGAGACTCTTGCAGGCTGAGTTCATCTTCTCAGTGGTCCCAGTCACAACCTTTCATTCATCAACTCAGATTTTTATCAGGCTGTTCAGACTGGGAAAAAGCTTCCAGAAACTGCATCTTCTTTTTTTTGCATATACTCAATCATTTTGTTGCTCTCTGGTCATTTCAGGAAGTTTTATTTTTGTTGAGGATATTCATTATCTTAATTTCAAGATGCATCAAAAGATGGTTATTGAATGGAAAACACAAACACTGTGGGCTTTCCAAATGATGTATTTTGGTCATCAGTTGCTGGTAATTCCATATTTCTATTACAAAGATAGTAAATATGTATTTGAGGAGATTAAAGCCCTTCTACTTTTGAAATTTGTTCCACTCAAGTGTTCCAAACCCACACTAAAAGAGGCGGTGTGGGAAAGATGTCAAGAACAGAAATTTGATTCAAGAAGATAAAATTTAGAAATTTATATTACAGATTGAGCAGTAAAAGACAATGGTTTTTGTCTTGTGCTAAGTCGATCTTTCTTTGCAGCAGCATGATTGAAAAAGATTCCATTAAGCTATTTCACTATTTAAAACAAGACCTCAAAAAGAAGTGTAATTTTCCTTTATGAAGCATCTCCCTCGTAACAGTGTCCAATGTGATATTTAGTTTTAACTAATAATTATCTGGGGACGTGTTTCAGTGTTAGGTACACAAAACTGAAAAAAAGCTGTAGTATTGGACTGTATAACAGTGTGTAACACAATGGTGGTTTACTTTTCCAATAAAGTACAGGAAGTGTTACTTCCTAAAGCTATAGCAGGAACTGTAAATTGTTAGAGGCTGTGGTCATGTTCAGATCATTTGATTGTAATCATGAAATAATTTAGGTTAGAAGAGCCTTCTGGATGTTAATTTGGCCAATTTCCTGCTCAAAGCAAGAATTAGATCAAGTTTTTCTGGGCAATATTCAGATAATTTTTGAATACTGCTTGCATCATAGTCTTCCCTCATCTCCATTTTTGGACACAGTTGGATGCTGAGTTAGGTGAAGTTTTGGGTTGACCCAGTGCAATTGTCTTTGCATTCTATTCAAAGAAGTGCCATTCTCTTGGTGTTCTTAGTGAAGCACTGCTCTCCTGGGAGCAGAGGAATGGCACCTGACTTTGCGCATTTTTCTTTTTAAAACCAGCAGAGCAAGGAAGCTGTGTAGATTTCTTGCTCTCTGGGGGAGGCCTCTTTGGAAGTTATTTTTACACACATGCTGAGTGACAGGAAGCTAAAAAGCAGAAGCATAAGCTTGCTTGTCATGGGCAAAGTGTCAGTAAGTGGACTGAGGCTGAGGAACTTCAGAGGCCTTTAGCATGTGAGGAAATTTCCCCTGTTCACTTAATGCAAATCCCATATTCCTTCTTAAAAGGATTATTCTTTCTACTCCCTTTTTTGGGACACGGTGTTTGGAAAACAGTTTGCTGGCTAGTAGTGCTACTTATTTAAGCACTCTAGCTGATGACTCTGCAATCAGCTTAGCTGCTGGGCATAAGGAGAATGTTGCAAAGGTAGGAGAAGTATAAAAAATATTAATTGTTCAAAGCCAAAGTGGATTTCCTTGATTTCCAGTTGAAATTTCCAGGTTAAACTGTTATTTTATTCCATCTGATTTGTGACATCATGACACTTGATTATATGTGCGTTAGGATGACTCAATATCATCTTTACACATCAAATTGCATCTTATATTTTTGCTGCATGTAGGTGGCATAAATGACAAATTATTTTCCCTGTCTTATTGCAGGTGTCAGGATTACATGTTCCCGAATACAACTAGTAGGTGTCAGGGCACACTAACATTTTCCAATGTCTACAGTTCATCCACTTACTCATTGACAAAATAATGAGACCAGTGACATTTCCCTAGTTAGTTGCTGCAGGGTAAAAGTCACAGTAGGATGCTTCCCATTGATGGGAAATAGCTAGTTACAGCACAGATAACAGAGTGGCATGACAATGTCCTACTCATAGATGCTGAATTACAACTAAGAAAGCCCTTACACTTTGAAATAATAGATATGACATGTACCAATGAAGCTCTAGGTAGAATGCTCTTTGGAACTTAAAATATCCAGTAAGCTCTGGCTATATGTCAGTGGGCGAAATGGAACAGGACTAGAGAATGCAAAATAACCCAGAATTAATATCTCTTCCTCCCCCATGGCTTTAGCCATGCCTTGGAAGGGAGAAAATATATACCAGTGGTATATAAGTGATGCCAATGATGGGATAGAGCATCCAGCTTCAAGCAGAGCTTCTTCTGAAATAGACCTCAGGGCTGTTCCATAGTTCTGTTGCTATCCTCTTCTGTAAGAGGTGTTCAGACTAACAGAGGTTGCTTTAACCTATAAAATGGAGCTTTGACAGAGACATCAAAGTAGAATATGACAGAAACTGGACGGTGGAGGCAGGTGCAAAACCCCGTATGACTTGTTAACAGTTCTGAGCTTGTGGTCTCAAACTCCAATAACTAAAATTCCACTTTAGCTATCTGTCGACTCTTCTGGTCATCATGCCTACAAATCCCATCTCCTATAGCAATAAGGATTTCAAGGCTTTTCCTGACAAAATCCTTGAGTGTATTTCTATTCAATTTGCATCACTTTATATTGCCCTGAGAGAAGGCTAATGTATGTGCTGTAAAGAAGCAGTTAAAGTCTTTCCTCTGCAGAACTCCTGACTCAGTCCTGGCTCTGAGCACACTCTTCTGGATAAGCAAAACAGTCAGTGAATGCAGCCATGGGATCCTCCCCTCCTAAAGGAGATGAAAAAATGTGAATGCTCTTCACAAAAGATGTGTACAGAAAATTTGGGATGCAGTAACTGTCTGAAAGGGTCTCCTTCCACTGTAGATGCAGAAGGTGGAACTGGAACTTGCCTGGAGCTTTCAGGCAACCCTTGGGACTGGGGTAAGGAACCCATGAGTATTGAGAAGGGCATAAGAAATACTCTCCTGTACAGGCTATAATTCATGTATTTTTAAACCAAAAAAATAAAAACCATTTTGAACATGGGAAAGGAAGAGAAGTTGTGTGAAAGGAAAACAGATTTTAATTCAAATATTCCTACACAATTTGTAGAAATAAGGCAGTTCAACCAGAGCAACTCAGGGTTTCAAAGCCAGCAGCAATTGCGTATAATCAGTTGTTGCTTCTGAAATGTCATGAGAAAACCTCCAGACATAGGCACACCACTGCCAATCAGATGTAAATGATAGCTCAGCAGATGATAGACACAGGAATGAGATGTGCTACTCTATGAAGAGAAAGCTGACAGACTTTCTTCCTTGTCACTCATATGCAGCTGTCTTTGAATGCAAGATCTGGTTATCAGACAGTATACATTGGGTCAGAACCACCCTGTAAAGACAGGTAATCCTTTCTGAACAAAGATATAGAGACTGAGAGACCGTGGAGGTTGACATGAGTGATAGTATAAACACTGTATTGAAACCTTCTTTCTTCAAAATCTCATGTACAGAAGTTATATGCTTGGTTCCAGAGGAAATCAGTCTTTAAGTTCTGTTCCAGCAATAAGCAACATTCACACAATAAGAAGAGGGAACTAGTTACATTAAACAATGACATATTACATGGTAATTCTATCAGTCTTAAAAGCAGGGTTGTGCAGTGTCTGTAGCTGTAGTTCTCCATCCTTGGCTGGGTATGTACCCTCTCATCAGAAACTGGAATGTTACCATCTGGACTTCTGCAGGCTTTTTTATGATTGGACTCTCTTCCATAAAGAGGAATATATTTAAAGCTCTATCTGGAGTGGTTTGAAAGATTTAATGTTTTGACAGACAGCTTTTTAATATGAGACAAATGGTTCCTAGTAGCTGAAGGATAAATGCATGAAGGAATAGAAGGATTTTTATTTTTAAAAAACGGTTAAAGAGCTTCAACTTGTGTACTTGCTGTACTTGTGTACTGATGGGCCAAATACTAGGCTTAACACTCTAGGAAGGATTCCTACCAATGAGTTTTATGAAATATATTCTTCAGAGTCTGGCTCTCCAATATTTGAGTTACTTAAAGTCAAAATCACCCTCCCACCCAAGTCTGAAAACCTGTAAGAAGCAGTCTGGGAGACTTTCCATCTCTAATTGCCTTGATTTATGTACAGCTACTCTCCATCTTCCAGAACCACAGAGCCCAAAACCAAGCAGAGGCTCTTTCATGCTTACCTTGACTCTGTACAACACAAAAGGCACTTTGTAGGAAGACACTGTAAAGTACTATATATCCTAAAGCACTCAGGAGCTGCTAAAGTTGCAAAATGTCAACTCTTAAAACTCTTTGAGCCACCTCTGTCCCCATAGTAACAGTAATTCAGCAAAACACATTTTCATAAATGAAAGAATATTTTGTGTTCAAAACACTTTACATTTAAGCTCCCTCTAACTTAAATTTTTAGAGGGAACAGAAGAGCCAAAGTGAGTACTTTCAGCATTCCTTAAAATCACAGGCGTTTCCCTCAATTGAAAATGACATAGTGTTGCTTAATACTAAGGAAAGAGCTAAGGGAATGACATGTTCCTCTGTTTGTACAAAACATGTTTTGTCTGTGGTTGACACAGTTAATTTATTTTAGGCAAAGATGTAGAAGTCCTGACGGCTTTTCCTCTCCTTCACCCCAGGGGTAAATGTTCTTTCACTGAAATTTTACTAGCAGAAACACATTGATCAACCAGACAGCATTGCCAGAATCTAAACCAGAGGTCCATATTTGTGCTGCAACCACTTAGCTGGGGACAGTTTATTTTGGATTTAAAATTGTACAGTGAGTTTTTTAAGCTCTCGGCTCAGCTAAGGTGATCACTGTATGCATAAAGAAGCCTGTAAGTGCATTGCTGTGTGGTTTGAAAGAAATGAAATAAATTATTTGTTTAGAAGAAAATCTAGCATAGTGTGAAAAGTGAAACACACACTGTTCAAGTTGTATGATTAATTAGCATGCCAGGATATAAGGTTTGGTTATCTTTTTTTGCTGTCGATATTTATCTAATGGTAATTATACAGAAAAAAATATCTTCTTAGATTTTGCCTTGAAATCATCTTGAACACAGCATCTCTCTTTATACTTGAAAGAAGAAAAAAAGACTAACATGCCATAGTATGCAGATGGGTTTGTTTCCTTCTGGAGGCAGTGACAGTAACAGCCCCAGTTTTGTTATGTTTAGCGCAATTGTAGAAGCAAAAGTTAAATATCAAAAAATGTCCCACTCATTTGAAAAGCAAAAAAGAAAAAACCAACATTTCTTCTACTGATTATTCATTTTCTGAATTCAGTCAAAGCAACATCTTAAGTAACACAACTGGAGAAACTGGAAAAATTCCAGATGTATATCCAGTGCTCGATTACATGGCAACTCCAGTAGCCTCATTAACACAGCTGTGTCAATACAGGGGGGAGAGGTGGGAGAAGTATCTTTTGGCAATGATAGTCTTTTGGAAAACTCTGAGAAGCTTTAATATTTAGATGGAAATCATATATTAAGCTTTAAAATAAGCAAAATGATATTTAAATATAGTTCCTCTTTAAATACATGAAACATCTTGAAAACAGTGCACCATATATCAGGGCATGAAAAGTGGTCGTTCGGATTTCTGAAAGAGCTGTGACATCATTTCATCAATAGCTAAAGGTGTTATATTTTAATGCATTTTTAATTTTTGAAATCAAATGTAATATAAGAGATGTCAAAATTAGACAAAATCTCATGTTTGGATGTATGCAAGCGCATTAATTCCTCTTAAATATGATCTGTAAAACCACTCTCCTCTTCCTCTCCAGGTTATATGTTCCCCTTCAAATAAAATATGTGCCAGGAAGGGGAGTAAATTTTGTCTGTCTGAATATTTTTCTGTGTCTGATTTATTCACTAAATGCCACTGCCATGAACAAAGACTAAAATGAAAATAAGAAAAAAAATCCACTTATAAATAAAAATTATAAATTTTGTGGTTAATCCTACTCAAGGCAGCATGAATCCCATTCTGTTCTCTACGCCCTTTATTTGAGCATATATCAAAAGAACAAGGGGAATCAGTCAGAATAATTTCCAAGGGATGTGCTGCCCAGCATAGTGGAGAGGCAACATCCAGAGGTTTTGGCTTCTGCTCACTGCACGTCAAGAATTAACTGGATTGCAAGGTCAAGCCCTGAGAGCTCTAGGAGGAACCTTATAAGTTTCTTGGTCCTCTTCCTTCTCCGTGTGGATTTTACCATGGATGAATACATCATAGTCTTTGAAAATCTTTTCCCTAATATGCCAAGAGACAGTAGGCTACAAAGCAGGTCAAGTTAAACAGATGTATTAGATTCCTCATCAATAGGAGAAATACCACTCTTTTTGCACAGACTCATTTGAGTTAAATGGGTAAAGATAGTCTACTGCAATAACTCAGCCTTCAGAGTTTCGATTGTTATGATTGCCTGAGTTTCAAGCATTATAATGGGTGGCACAGAATGTACTTAACTTGAAAAAACCCAACATTTCAGACTCCATGAAGATTGGTCTTACTTAAACGTCTCTCTCTTCTGCCTTTGAAGTTCAAGAAAGTATAAATGAGATAAATCATAGGGAAAAAAACAAACTACAAAACACACCAAAAGAATCCAAATGTACAAGACTCTGATATATCATGGAAGGAAGGCATTGCCTTGGACATCTTCTGAGAGACACGTTTTAATGCCATTTCTATTCTGTCATTATGGAAATGAGCAGTAAAGGCTTGAGATGACTCGAGTGGCAATGGCTTTAAAAGGAAAGATGGAAGGTAGAGATTAGATATTAGGAAGAAGTAATTAACTGTGACGTGGATGAGGCACTGGAATGGGTTGCCCAGAAAGGCTGTGGGTGCCCTACCTCCGGAAGTGTTCAAGGTCAGGTTGGATGGGGCTTTGAGGCACCTGATCTAGTGTCCCATTATTCCAATACAGAATAAAAACAAAAATGCCCTGTAGATTATGAATCCTGAAGGAAACTGATAAAACTGAAGAAATCAAAGAATCTCTAGAGAAGTGTGAGATTCAAAATATTTTAATCTCAGTATTTCTCTGTTCATTAAGTGCAGCTGGTTGTCTCAGTAGGGGCATGAAATTTCAGCTTTTTTTAATTTTTTCATATGCTGTACATTCAGCCCAAGCACCCAGCCATTATTCCAGCATAACTCAAGGGAGCAGATGTCTATAAGACAGGAGTTTCAACAGTGCTGCTATGCTAGTCCTTTTACTTTTCTGCCTGCAGACTTCAACCATGACAGCCTTAAGGTCTCTATGTGAAAGCCAGCATACAGTTTTTCCACAGTGGTCATTTCAACT
Organism: Serilophus lunatus; assembly: GCA_013399895.1. NCBI lineage: Eukaryota > Metazoa > Chordata > Aves > Passeriformes > Eurylaimidae > Serilophus > Serilophus lunatus. The sequence continues at coordinate 242,943 of VXBA01003725.1, read as the reverse complement.
TACAGTCACCCACTGCTTTCATTTTTATTTAGTCAGGAACTCTCAGCTGCAAACGAAACATTGCCTTGGACTTTCATTTTTTACTTGTCCTTTCAAAACACAGAGGAGGAAAAAAGCTCTGAACTTCTAAATTCTTTGTAATAATTGTTCCAGATATAAACATCACCTTATTCATTTGTAACTCTCAGCCGTTTTTCACTTTCAGTGTTGGTCAATAGAAACACTCAAACTGGGCTTTCCAAATGCATTGGCGATAATTTAATGGCACTGCAATTAAACACTTCCAACATATTAAACAACTATTGAAAGGGCTTATAAACCTATTTTTCTGTTCATAGATGACAGAAAGTCATGTCACAGCATTTCACTTCAAACCAGAAATGATTTTTAATGGATGATAATACTATGCTAGGAACCATAATAGTAATTAATTTAAATTTCTTAATTATAAAGATTGAAATCTTAAAGACATTCCTTGGAAAATTTGTTTTCATATATATTGTGCAGTGTTTTCCAAATAGCCTGCCTTTGCACCACAAATTTATCTAAAAATAAAAAGAATCCTTATCCTATAACATACTTTAACAGTTCTACCTGCTACAGAGAAAAGGGGAGGGGAGGGAAAGCTCTTCTATTTGTTCAGCATCACTTTACTCTCTTTTCTGTTGTATTAACTTAGTTAATTTGAAAATTTGTTTTTAACAGGCTGAACTGGACTTACCTGCTATTCTTAAGAATGTAATCTCCTTCACTTCTCCTCTGAGAAGAAATGTAGACCGTCTTACTGGAGAATAATGAATTTAGGGCCTAGTACAAAAACAAGGTAAAACCCAGCCCTTTTCTTCATTCCTATATATTCCATTTTTTCTGTCAGAAATAAGGAAATAATATACTGGGAGCAAGAATAATTTCATTTGTCAGCATGAAATATGACATGAGTCTGAAACCTTATTGGTGTTACAGATATTAATGACCTCTGTGAAAGCAAATAGGGATTCAATGTGTCGTTTGCAGATGATAAAATGGAAAGGCATTGGTGAAAGATATAGCAGAGTACTTCACTAGTCATACCAAAATAGTATACTATACTATACTATACTATAATATACTATACTATACTGGAGCTTAAAATACATAAACCAGGAACTCATCAGAACTAAGCAGGTTGTTTGTTTTAAAGCAATTATTAATTATTTTTCACTATAAAGATATTTGAATTGCTTGTAACCCCAAATCATGCTTTGTTCAGCATGTAAGCTGCAAGAAGTATTCCCAATTTCAGATGCAGCCCATTTCTCAAATGTTTGTCTTTCTTTGAAGTACCTGCAGCTGGAGATGAAGAAGCTCTCAAAGGAGAGAAACAGGGTGTTTGAAAACAAATAGCCTTTGAGTTTATTTGCAGTTTATTTAGCACCTCAGGCAGCTGCACACACCTAGCTGAAAGCAGATTTAGAAGGTATTTTTAAAAAACAATAAAAATAGGCATTTATGGTAATTCAAAGGCAAAAGATCCTATGAGAAATGTGTAACGTCTGATCTTTGAAGTTTTTGATTCTTCTCTGGGACTTGCTTTTACGAACCCACAGAACTCAAAATGAACATATTCTTTTAAATTGATGGGAAAATAAACTATTGTAAATTAGTTTTACCATAACTTTCATAGAGGCTGGGTTATCACAGATATTATAGGCAATGTACTCTGAAACAATTAATGCTGTATTTATAAGACCAATATTAGGCTATCTTTGGTACATAAAAATACTAAAAAAAAATATAGTTTGTTGGTTATCAAAGTATCTGAATCTCAGAGAACAACTCCCAACAAATCAATCATTCATTTGGTGATTGCAGTTTCTTTACAGAAGAACAGTATCACAGCCATGAATGATTGGTGGATACATCAGATGGTTCATCATCAAGAATGAAGTGGTCAGAAGTATCTCTGCAATATGCTTTTTACATTATGCTTTCTTTGCCTTTTCTGCAGTCATTCTCATTGCAAGTTCCTTACCTAGCAGGTGTTAAACCACACTTTCTTAAAACCTATATTTGCTATCCGAATAACCGCTATGTAGTAGAGGATGAGAAGAGAAAATGAACACAGCATTCATGGATTCGGTAAGACTTAATCAGAAAGAAAAAAGTGTAGGCTTAAAAAAAAGAAGGGAAAAGAAAGCTATGAAAGTTTTATTTTCTCAAATGACTGAAATACTTAAGACTAGAATTTTTCCCCTATCACATTTTGTCTGTAAAACTATGTGCTTGCTTTCAGTATGACCAGTAAAGAATAGATTATTCAATACTGTGAAGAAAAGTGACTGGACTTGAATTGGAATGACTGCTTATTTGGATTTGTATTGCCATTTGTGCACATTTCTCAGATAGCTGTAATGGGAAGTCATAGGTCTGGTAGATGCGTAACGGGATGTAGTGGCATATCCCCACATGGTGTTTCTGTAGTTCCAGAAGCGAAACCTGACACTGGCCGTGACAAGGTTACTTGTCTCTTCCCAGTGGACGAATGTGAACCATTTTCCCAGTTACATTGTGTAAGAGTCGGTCAGAAGATGGATATTGTCTCAACATTGTCATCAGGGACTTGGACATTTTCGGATATCCCAAAACCTGAGTTAAGGCCTTGACCGAAGTTTGCAAAGCCATCCTGCCTGAGACAGAGCAGCTGCCAGGTGCTGCTCCCTGGACTGAGACTGGAATGTGGTTTCTATAGAAGCCAGGGTGTGGATACTCTGGAACAATGGACGGTGCGGCTGAAAGTGCACTGTACCCCTTTCTCTGATAAGGAGGAATGGAACGATACATCTCGAGTCGTACCCCACAAACGGAACGATACATCTTGGACTTATTCTCTGGAGCCGAGGAGCCATGACGGATGCAAAAGCTATCCCTTGGCAGAAGGCCACTTGACTGACTGACACTCCTCTTTGGACATATAAAAGAAGGCCTCTCACCGACCGACAGAGAGGAATTCCCCCCCCACCGAAGGAGATGAGTCTGTAGGGACGCCTTGAGGACTCATCGTGTGGTGGTAGCTATATACCCTTCTCTCTCTCTCTCTCTCTCTCTTGATTTGCTTTTCCCTACCTCATTTTTCATCTATTGCGCTGCCGCTTTTTGGGCACATAATAAAGTTTTGCTGTTTGATCAAAGCTAAAGTGTTTTTGCACTCTGAGATCACGGTAACGAACCATCACGCGTCCTGCCAAATTCGAGTGGACCATGACACATTGGTCATGTCCATCTGAGCAGAGCTCCTTAAACAGCATTCAGTCCACTCTTTTGAGTTGTATTCAGATCAAGATGGAAGTTATCACTCTATTTTTCTATATGTCTTATACATGTATGACCATGGCAAGTAACTTTTTATTTATCCATGCTTTGCTTTTATTAACATTGGTTTAATTCCAGCACTGTCCACATATACAATTGAGACAGTATTAGACAAAGAGGTACATACATCTATTTGTTAGCAGAGCTACAGAGACCAGGGCATATGAGCTACCTATACCTTTTAAAGCTAGCTCTACTACCAAAAGAGCTGAGGACTCCAGATTACACTGATTTTAAAGAAATATTTTATCATTATGGGGAGGCAGCCTAAAACTGCTGGGAGTGGGAAGTGACAGAATGTCTTGTCAGCAGTACTTAAATATAGCTTTCTAGGCCTTTAGTTGTGAATGAACTCGATAAGAATGCACTCAATTTTCAAAGGCATCATATTGCTAATGGAAGTAAAATTCTTGGAGATAAGCACAGAGGTAGTAGGAGGAAGGAAGTGCTGACTCTTCAATATCAGCATTTGCAACATCATATGCAGGGTTTGTTTTAAACCGCTTTTAAAGTCTTCAGGACACTGCAAAGAAGAGTTCTGCATAAGCAGTCTTTCTCATTTCTGAATATAAGTGACTTTGAGAAAGAATAAAAGCAGAGATGAACCACAAGAGTTTGATGTGATATATAGCAGGCTGAATTGTCAACTTCAGACTAAGTATGGAAATTATCATAAAAAACTGCAGATGGACATTGGCTGGACTAAACGTAAGCAATAAAACAACCTCACAGAAATGAAGGATGGATTATTATCCACCAGTCTGAAGTGTCATAAATTTATTCATATCCTCTTTCAGCAGAAAAAGTCAGAGCTCCACTACTCTGCATTTCTATTTTTTCCAGCAGATATATATTTATTTATACCTGACAAATGGAACTGGTCTCTTTGTCGCACGCCATATGTGTTTGGATGGCTGCTTCATAATTTCCCCAAGATTCAGATCTGAAGTTATTTAAGACAGGTTGTACATATGGTGTTCTGAGGAGATTATTTTTAAAATCATCCTTCCAAGGGCAAATCAGTTTATAATAGCCTCCTGAAACAAACCATCTCTTTCCTACAGTGAGTGACATCCCAGGGTAGATGTGACAAGTCCTGTGTGCATCCATGGGTCCTGACTACTCTGAACAGGGTGGGCCTGGGTATGCCTGGAGCCAGATTTCTTCTTCAACTGCTGACAGGACTTTCCAGATGGACATAGGACTTGAGGTACCACCTTACCTTCATCTGAGGATGACTGGGCTGTTGGTGGGACCTGCCACGCAGAACTCTCACCCTTTCTGCTGCAGGATAGTAGCTATCCATGAGGAAGTCTCTATGGCATGTGTTGTGGCCACCCTAAACCCCTAGATTGAATCCCTTCCTGGGGCAGCCCCATGGACGTATATCAACTCCTCTGAACTTCCCTCTACCACAAAAGCATCCATTCCATAGCATAAACTGCACTGACTGGTTGTTTGGTTGCCACAGTGGGTCTTTCTTCAGTGGGTGACATGGAATAAATATGTCCTAGCACTGCTTACTATATGGCACAGCTGCTCCCCAGTGCTGCAAGAGGTGGTGGTGAATTTGCGGAAGCTCTTTGTCAGCAGACAAGACAATGTCAGGAAACAATGAAGTCACTCATGAGTCTCCATAACAGCACATCTCTTCTCTTACTTTTACATCGTGGTTTTTTTTTCAAATAATAATTGTGTTAGATATTTCGAATGTTTGTATCTAATCTGCTGAAGTCAAGGGCCTTTGGAATGGTTGGCATGAAAAGAGCTGTAAATTTTTAAACAAAAACACCTAAGTGTTTTCGAATTATGAGCAGTTTTCTGAGCTGGCTGCACAAACTTTCCACAGTACAAGAGAATACATGCTGTTCACTTATATTCATTTAATAAGAATTTATTACATGTTATCCTTGTCACAATGGCTTACATATATTTACCACTCTTCATACTAGCCACCAAAATATTTATGTAATAGATCATTGTCTTCCATTTAAGGACTTTACATTTGAATGAGAAAATAAAAATAGGTATAAATAATTGGGGTTGTGCAGATGACTTGCAGCTCTTCATAATGCATTTTGGCAACACATTTTGATTTGGGGAAAAAAAAAATCAAAGTTTGCTTTTCAGAAACACCTCACAGAAAATAACCATTTATTCCCCCCAAAATGGAGAGCTGTGATTTTAATTTACTTCTGTTTTACTTCTGTTTTAAAGAAGATCTCAAGAAAATAGGATATTCCTAAAATATATTGAATATTTCCAACTGAAAGTGTATGCTCAAATGTTGGAAAAGCTTACATCCCATAAATGCGGACTCAGTTCTCACACCTGCACATCCCAGAAACCTCAGAGAAGGCTGTCTCAGAAGTTTAATTCCATTTCCAACAAAATGGACAAAATAAAAACTTACTTCTGAACATCTCCGTTACGTACCTTATACACCACTGTGCCTGCTAACCCTCCTCAAGTGCTGTGTGTTGGCTTCCCACCAGCATCGTGTAATGCTTTTATGGTGTCTACTGCTTTGCCTACTTTTCTGCCTTCTGAAGTTTTTTCTTTCTATTCTTAATCTCTCTTTATAAACCCAGTCTTCAAAGGAACTTACTTCTCATGGGCTTTCTGAGTGTCTTCTTACAGACTCTGCGAAAATCAGTGTCCAGGATATACTAAGCTTCACACAGTAAGCAGGCTAATATCTTCACCTGGTGGCCTGTATATTTTTTTTTCCTCAAATGGTACACAGCAATACATAAGGCCAGAGGTAGACAACACTGTCTTTTTAAATGACCTGATACTTTACTCATATAACCTAATAAACAACTGTATATTTGAGAAAGTTATGGTGATATAGATTGTATGAATTTGGTCTAAAAAGAGAAATATTTCTGTAAATTTTTCAAAGGGCAAAATCCTTTGAGTTCTTTGTTCACACTGTACATGCAATGGCAGATAAATAGATCTTTCAGTATTTCCATCTTTCTACACTCTTCTCCTGTGAGTTTGACCCAGTTGAACACATCTTGGTTGTTCAGCAACGTGAAGTGCATCCCTTCTGGCAGAGGAAGCTCTTGCATTACTTTGCTGCAGCAGGTGCAATTACTCGGGAGAATTCATTGTTTCATCATCTACCCATCTCACATTTAATTATTTCCATTTTACTACCAAAGAATTGAGAATGAGTTTTTGAGGAGTTGCTAGTTAATCAGTGTGCAAGGACTGCCTGCCTCTCACACTTTATTAGTTTTGCATGCTAAGTTTATGGCAGGATCATTAGTGCAATACTGGATTACATAAAATCTAGATGTTTATAGATTTTTGAGGTGCTTCACCTGCGGAAAAAAAGACTTTCATACTTACTTCATCAGGCTTTAGTGATTTGTCGAGCCCAAACACTTGCAGGAATTTGCCTCTAAAATGGGCAGGTAGAACAAAGTATTTGTTGAACACTTTATGACAAATATTTCTTAATAAAGCGTAAGCACTTTTATACTGCATACCAGGCCACAGTGAGATGCTAGTATGAGGGAAATACAGCTGGGGTTTGATTTTTTCTTTAAATAGGGAAATTATAATTTTATTTTTAAGTTGCAATTCATGTTTTATCTAATATTAGGAGTGAATTGAGTTTAGATTTTCAATATTTAAAACTACTTAAACTGATCAGTAGTTAACTGGTTGTATGTGGCAAATGGATATGATACTTAAAAGGTGCCATATTTTCACTGATTGTTTAAAGGAATGTTAGAAGTACAGAGTGTGTTGAATAAGGAAGTGCAATTAAGCAGGGTGTTTTGCTGACTGGATAACTAAAAGACTATAATCTGAGAGGAATCCACAAAAAGTGACTTTTGAAGGTTTCTTTTATTGTTGTTTGATCATTGCTGACATTATTTCACCCAACTCAGTGACAATTAGATCTTAAAGGTAGTTTTAAAATTATTTCCTTAAACACAGTCCATATTTCTAGGAGAAATCAAAGCTGTTATTAAATCAATTTGTTTGCCTGAAGCTGGTACATATCACAAGGTACACCATGAAACACTGGCTTATTGCAGAATGTTTTACCCAAACTTGTTGATCCAGCTGGGGAACCCACATTAAAACTCATAGTTTACCGTATTTTTGCTTTTCTAGCTTTGACAATCAGTGCATTGATTTCAGCACCTTTTTAACTTGAATAACATCAGTCATTCAAAAACGAAGCAAGTTTTTATGTGGCCTGATTAAAAGTAGGGTCAATCGGAAGGGTTTTCTGAGCATCTCTATGATACTAAGGGCATATAAAGTTACATAGCCCAAAGTAGTATCTTGGTGAAGCACTCGATTGATTGAAAGTTCCTCCTCACATGTTGAAGCTTTACAGGATACTGAAGCTGAAAATTACAGCTGTTACAACCACGATTGACAACATGTATGATAAACTTATAAGCCTGATACTTTTGCAAGAATTCGTTTTACTTATTGAAAAGCAGTATTAAAGCTCAAAACCAAAACTCATAACCCATACCCATGAATTTGATTTTTTGAGAAAATTCAGTATATAGTCATATTAAAAGCAGAACTTGAGTTTATAATACATATTATTTTCTAATAAAGAAGACATCTTAATATGAGCAAACAACAAACATAAAGTCTATTATTTTTTATGCAAAAATAAAGGAATGAAACACATCTTACTTTAACCTTTGAAAAACAAAGCTGAGAGAAATTCTTCAGTCAGCTTTTCCATGCAGTAATATTAGATACATCTAGATTTATAATTACCCTCCTTTCTTTAAAGGTTACTGCAGATTTAAGTACTGTATTAGGAGGTCTAGGGTGAGAAAAAAAAATGCAAAAACTCCATAATGATTTCTCTCATCTCCAAGAAACTGTTCAATACAGAGTGAGTTTGTCATTCATAATGTAGTGAGCTTCCCATACACAATATTTTCTTGGGATCTTTTTTCTCTTCCATGAAAACTCTCACAGACTTTCCTACACTTTCACATTAAAACTGTTGAAAATCAGACCCTGTGACTGACATAGAACAATTACAACTGTAAAACTCAAACTGTAAAACTCAACTGTCAAACTCAACTGTAAAACAAACTGTAAAACTCAAGCTTGCTAACAGACTTTATCCAAGCAGACTTCAATAGACCAGATAGCACTCCTTTTTCCCTACATTGAGAGGAGCACAGGAAGACAGCCCATAAAATCACTAGAGGCAGGTTTCCAGACTTACTAGAGTGTACGTCTTGAATTGTGATGTGGCAGAAAAGTCAATAATCTTCTGTCTGACCTGTGATTAAACTGAAGCCATAGAAGGTAGGTTGTAGATTTGCAATATAACCTGTAGAGAACAGAGAAAAATGTTGAAAGTAGTAATAAAACTGAATAAAGAAATAGGGCAATAGTAGAATATTTGAAGAAGTGCAATTATTTTAAAACATCACTAAATTATTATTCTGTCATCCATAGATAAAAAAAAAAAGATAGCTCATTATAACTTGGCTAGACATTTTTAATCTACCTCTCCATTCACATACCTCCTATCTTTTCAGAAGTGAAAAAGAGCAGCAGAATACTTCAGGGTTTGTGAAGGCCATATTAATAACATTCACTACTCAAAAACTACATAATGCTTTCTGTGCAGATGTGATTCTAGACCTAATTTTCACATTTTAATGTGAATACAAATGTTGCCTTCAAGAAAAAGTTCAGTTGCCAAACAATGTCCCATAACAAAAAAACACTTAATATTGTTTTAAACTGTTGGTGGAAAACAGATCCTACTGAAGCACAATGATATATACGTAACAACTACCTCTCTAATACAGCTACAAAAGATATTTTATTATTTGCTGAAAAGAAGTCGAAAGGCAAGAAAAAGAGGCAAGAGGAGAACAGATTTACGGATATAGTGCAAAGGCCAAGAAGATAAAGATATCTTCACAAGATCTCCCTGAAGCTCTCTTATGTGCCTTTTGGAGGAACATCTTTCGCTGACCCTTCACGGAATTTGACCATTCTAAATTATGTTTTGTTTGGATGCTTTAGCTATTAATGAAAACAACCTCTCTGTCCTGGTTCTCAGAACACTGTTTTCTTGGATTTGCCACAGAGCTTCAGCTTTACAAATCTCTCATTCCACTTTGCTCTTTGCCTTGCCTGCCAAGATTGTTAGTATTTGTAGATTGCATTTGTGTACAATCTAGGAAAAGAGAGTTCCAATCCTGTGTAGGCCTTGTAGGAATTACTGCAATAACTATTGAAGAAACTCAACCAAGATCTTTCTGATCTAGACAATTTAAATTATACTCCATAAATTTGTAACTTCGCAAATTCTTTTGGGAGTGCCAGAAGTAACTGCTATGCTTGGCATATTACTATACATATATTCTTTATTTTAGTTGAACTTAAGTCTTGTATTTTTGGGGGAAACTAGATTTGTTAAAAAAGGACTAATTGAAGGATACATGAACTATGAAACATCAGGACTAGCCGAAAAAACTATCAGATGTAGAGCATTGGTTATTAGCACTATTTGCTAAATGTCTCTGAAAACGTATCTTCGAAAGAGATATGATAATATACCAAATTCCAGAATATATTTTGTCCATAAGTTTCACTTAATATTTCACTATTTCTTTTCCCTTATTGATCATCTGTATAAAACTAGACACTGCCTGGGTATTTTTCTTTGAAAACGCTGGAGAAGTTAAGATTGTTTATGAGGTATATGAGACAGTTATATATATTATATACTAGTTATATAAGAGATACTGAGTATTTTGTGTCTCTAAGACTTATGCAATTTGTCTCTCCAAACTCTTTTTTATCCATAATTTTTCTTTATTTTGGATTTTTTTTAAAAAAATATCACACAGAAAGATTCCTTATTTCTCTAGTTAAGATATTGCATATAATGGCCTAAATCAAGGCAAATAGTGATGCAAAGCTGTAAGAAAATTGTTGGCCTTACCAGTGAAGGTTGTATTAATTGTCTCTTCCGTGGCTAGACAATGAGTATTCATTTAAGATTGAGTGGTGGAAAATTATTAGCAGAGGGTATTCCTGGCTGCAGCATTTGTACTGACTGCAGTGGGATATAATACAGCTTGATATAGAACCACTGCAGAGTGTTCTCTGCCAGATTTGTGCTGATTTGCTGCAATTGTAATTTAGAAAAAATTCAGGACTCTTGCAAAACAACGTTTAGCTTACTACTGCCAGATGGATAGCCCATGAATTTAAGGGAGTTGTGCAGAAGAACATTAGGCGGCATTAAATTGCACAGTTGTAAGCCATGAAAGGTTACTTGCTGTGTTGTTAGGATCTTCTATTAAAATAGAGTCATTCCCTTTGGAAACCCAGGTCCTCCATGTGTTTAATGCTGCTAGATATCTTTCATACTCCACTCTCTATTTAGTGTAGATCCAGCTGTTTTATTTCACAAAATATTTCTTCTCACTATGTGGTCTGCCTCTACCTTATTATTTCTATATTACTTCTAAATATAACTTGGTATCTCATACAGCTTTAATAATAAAACTAAAAAGTCCTTTTTTATTTTAGAAGGCACACATTTCACTGAAAATTCTCTTTTGAAATAATCAATAAGCTCCTTTACTATTCTGTGATGATAATAATATGTTACATATATATGTAAGTATATCCATTTTTTTTCTATAATTATGAATTAAAGTTATGTTAGTGAAACAATGTCTTCTACTAATTAGGAATGTGTAGGTTAGGAAAAGGCAGAATTAAATTTGGCTGGTGGATCTTGGTGCATGCATTCTCATATGTTTTGTAATTACATGCATAACTGGTAATTTTCCCACAGTATCTCTGCCTTAGCCAATGGCACAGGTGGTTACACCTGTGCTAGGGGATGTGAGAACCAATGTCAGTCTCATCTTTCCAGACACCTCATTTCTTTCTCTTCTCTGGTTCTTCTTAAAATTAACTCGTTCTCTCATCCTCTGCAACTCCAGTTGTCCTCCCTCTCTTTCCATCTTCAAGGCAGCTTTATTTCTTCATGCATTACAGAATTATTGTCAGGTTGTTGGCATGTGTGCCTGACCCATTTCAGTCTACAGCTGTCAGAACTGCCAGTTTCTTTACCCATCAGCTGCAGATGTTACAGCCAATTCAGACTACACTACGTGTTATAAGTGTATAAATGTATGAAAATCTGCATGCTTTAGTAAACAAATTTTTCCAATGCTTATAATTTGCTTTTGATTTCCAGCCTATGAACACCAAAAGGAATTGAAAACAAATAATGCTTCTTTGCAAAATATGAAGCCTTTGATGAAAAGTCTTCAGAACTAAGTTGTAGAACACAACAGTTAAAAAGTTTTGCTTGATTTTACTTAAAACTGTCCAAATAACAAGCTGTTCTTGGAATGTTATTCTCAGAAAGAGCTGAAAGGTTTTTGTCTAAAGTTTTTCTCAAAAAGTACAAAACTAAGCTTGAAGGGTGAGAGTTTGGCAAAATCAAAAGAAAGGATATCTAACAGTGGATGAAATAGCTTTATAAGTTGTACCAACACCATAACATGTGTTACATTTTCTTATAATCATATATATGCTGAATGCACCCCAGTGTTCTATGAAGACAAGGTGATAATAATAATAATATCAAATATCTAGAAGCAGGAGTAAAGAAGTAGTAAAATAATAAAAATCTTATTGGAAAACATTCTCAGAGCTGTTTAAAAATCTCTGTGCCATCCAGTTATCTATCAACATTAGTTTTGTTGTTGTGGTTGTTGTTATGAACAAGCTAGGAAAAAAACAACCTAATCTTGCCTGGGAGTGATTATTGCTTTATATTCATAACATTTGAAAAGCCTGTCATGCAAAATATTGAATGCATACATGAATGATGATAATTTTGTGGGTTTTTTTCCCCAGCATGAATGAGAAAGTGCCAATCTGGTCAGTCATATATTTATGCCATATACATTTTTTAATTGTGTGAAAAATAGCTGTAACTTAAATCATATGGTAGCTTTAGTGATTCACTTCAGCTTTTGCAACACTGCAGGAATAACAATTTAAATTCATATTGCTCTCCTTATGACTAGGCTCCAAAAGCAGTAGGCAGTGGAAAAGAACTGAATACATGAACAATGAGAAAAGAAACAATTTAAAACATTTTTTTTTTTTTCAAACAGAACTGTAGCTATGAGCTCCCCAGGCAGCATATTTGACAGTATGCACTGAGAAGTAAAAGAATTTACCACAGCTCAGACCTGGGCACCTAATCAATAAGACAGCAAACAAGTCCAAGGTAACTGACTGCAGTACATACCACCTACCTGTGCATACAATATATGATCTAAATTTAGTAAAGCATATTGCAGTCAGTTGGCTACTGCACTGTTTTGCCCTACATAATCACTCAGCTGTTTCTGTGTGTTCTCTGTTTATTGGTATGGTCCATTTTAATTGGACTTGTTTTCAGTTTTTGTATATGCCACTGAGAGGAAATATTTCCAACAGTGGGAAAGCAGGATTAGTCATGTGCCCTCCCACTCCTCCTTGCAGATGCGGTGCCCAAAGCCTACCCAGAGGACAGATCATCTGGGGTCCTGTAAGAAAAGTTCATCTGATTTCCTCTGAGATGATATGAATGGTGTGAAGGAAAAGAACTAGCTTCAGATCTTCAAATAAGATACCTCAGAGAACTAAAGAAATACCTTTTCTCTGTCTTGTACAGAAGATATAATGAATTCATAACCTACTCCTTAATTTGTTTTTATATTTTATACCTTTTTATAGGTTTAGGATGCATCAATATATTCTTATACAAGACAGTCCTGTGTAAAGCTGTGATGAGATGACATGCATAATTCTGCAACTATCTGGTGATGTGTTGTTGTGGCGAGCCTGTGCGCCACATCAAGTTGAATAAAGTTTCTTGGCTCTGTTGCTACAAAGAGGCAGTCATCTGAATGACTAGAGATGATTTCAAACTTCAGAATGATAACATTTTTATTGTCTTCCAAAAAGCACTGTCAATTTATCAAGCTAAGGAACACTCCCTGCCACTTCTAGTTCTGCTTGCAGGTCCTTGCCTGACCTCTGTAGTAGAGCCATGTCTCTCACTAGGATGCCATCACTTTCATCACCATGCTTTATACTTAAATAAGTACAGTCTTCCTGCATCCATGTCATTCAACCTTTGAGCTTGTGCTGTGCATCTGTTGCTCCCAGGACCTCCCTGTTGTTTAGGGCAGCTCTGCTGATGCAGCAACTATTCCAAAACTCAGTCTCCTAAATGGACAGTCTAAATCTGGTCTCAGCACCATTTCACTTTCACTTTTTGCCCTGAAAATTTAAGTCGATTACAGTTCCTTGGCAGGAACAAAATCAGACCTCATTTCCTTTTCCTAAAGTCTTAACACTAAACTTAATATTTCAATGTCTTAGACTTATGGTCTTAGTTTTAATCCTGTTTTAGCTAAGTATTCCCAAAAGCACTTATTTCCATCTGTGTGTAAAATTAATATGCAAAACATAAGAAAGAGTATAGCTGAGCCAAACCTTTAGTTACAATAGAGAAAAGTTAAACAGAATAAATGAAGAAAGTATTGACAATAAAAAGTGTGCCTAAGAAAAAGAACTGTGAGTGTATATGTTGACAAATAATAACAAAACACAAGTCATAAGTACTACTGGAAATGTAGTATTATATTAAAACAGCACATTTACAGCCTCCTCCTACCCTCCAGTTAAGATAAATAATCACTAAATAATTCCATAACAAACATTTTCTAAAATTAGAATTTGGGGTGTTGTCATGGTTTAAGTGTTCAGAAAGGGTACCTTTTGATATGTGACTGTGTTGAATTCTTTTTTTCATTTTTTTTTTTTTTTTTCACTGGAGTGGTTCAGGGCTGGCGGTGGTGGAGTGCTGGGATTCCAGCACAACGACAGGGAAGTGGTGGCCTCCGCCCGGTTCGTGCCCAGCCCAGTGTGTGCAGGGTTGGGCAGCCAAACCACCGTGGGCAGTGCCACCGCTGGAGAGGCATGCCCACAGTGCCCACTGTGATGAAGGGGATGCACCCCCGCACGCATGAACGTCCGCTCTCCAGCCACCCAGGCTGCGGGGCACACGTGCGCAGATGTGTGTGTCTTCTCCTGGAGTGGCACCACACAGGTCTGGAGCCTATGCCTCCACCAAGGCAAGACCACGTGGCCTGCCCCAGGTGATGCCAATGCTGTGTGACGTGAGAGAATGGAAGGGAGGCAAGATGGATGTCTCAAAGCTGCTTCTTATTGGACAGAGCTGGAACTGTGCGTGGCAGGGGTAAAGGAGTTTTAAAAGAATCACACATGTGGAGATGGATTTTTTCCCTGTCAGGATGATCTCAGGAGAGGGCTTGCTGTGCTGTGGAATCCAGCTACTCCTGTAGAAGTCTTAGTTTTCCCATCTCAGCCATGGTTTATCCCCTGAACCTTCTCTTGCCATGTCCTGGGGGTTTCTGGATTTTTCACTGTATCTCAGGCTGCTCTACGTTTCCAGCGACGGCAGAGGTTCTTTCTGGCAACAATGGACCTGGCATTCCTGCCAACGGCTTGAAACCTTTTGTTACAGTTTTTAGCAATTGTATTGTTTTAGGACTTGGGATGTTAGGTCGGGTGGCGGTGAAACCCGGGTCCTTGGTGCGTGTGTATGTGTGTGTGTGTGTTCTTGGGGGTCACATGTGGGAGGTGTGGTTACCTGGTATGTGGGGTTCTTGGGGGTTCTCATGTTGGGGGGTGTGGGTTTTTATTTTTTTTGTGTGTAGGAGGCATGGTTTTCTGGTGTGGGTGGTGTGACTGGTATCATAGATATATATAGATATACATATAGATAGATATAGATATATTTATTATTATTATTGTTCATATTTTCTATATTTTTTAATAAATCTTGTACCCATTTCATGAGCTCTTGTTCTGGTGGTTGCTAGATATTTCTCTCTGCCTCAAATTGAGACAGGTATCTAAGAGATGTTTAGATAGATCTTGTCTGGAAAATTTTAAAATTTAAATGACCTAGTTGAATTAAATGAACTCTCAGTATGGCAAAAATGTGCTTTAACTTCAGAAATGAACTACTTTTTTATAATTGATTTTCAATTTTTTGTAATCTCTTACCTTTACTCTTGTCTTGAATATATTTTTTTTGTTGCATAATTTATTTCATAAGCAATTTAAATTACCTAAAAATATCTATTTCTTATGAGGAAAACAAAGTCATCAATTTATTTATTGATCTACTTTTCTAACTATACAGACATTTGTATACTACAATCTAATACAGCTGTCAAATTACAATTGTTTACTATCATACAACAAATATTCAAAAAAGATTAGATAGAAAAATAATTCATTCATCTTGCCTGTGCGGAATATGCATGTATTTATGCCTTACATGCAAAATTAGTGCTACTTAGCCTGAGTGAAAAGATGCCAAAAGTTCAGGATCACCTGGAAAGGAAGGAAAAGGGTCTCTTTTACCCAGTTTTCATGCAGATGTGAGCAAAAAAGTCTGAGAATTGTTAGGGTGCAAGGATGTGTTAGCATGTGTTAGCTTGGTGATTGATTACAAATACTTGCCACCTTTGTCGCCCTGCAGAGATTTTCTAAATACCATGCGCACACGTGGCTTTTTGGAGATACAGGTTAATACTGGTACCTCAAACAGCAGAGGAGGACAGCTGCTTTGTTGTTCTTCCCCCTCCAAAGAGGAAACCACGAGACTTTTCATATGGCTGCTATGTTTTGAGATTGAGAGCTAAAACAGCATAGGCTTGGGGATGAAGGCAGAAAATGTCTTATCGTTGTAATCCTCTAGAAGTGTAGTTTTCTTTCTTCCACACCTGGTCCTAAACCTATTTCAAGAGACCTGTGCAATTTAACACTTTGAAGCAAGAAAGATGGACCCAAAGACATTTTCGTTTACAGCTTTCTGTAATAGCTTTTGTCACAGCTTCCTATTAATGAAAATTATTGAGTATGAAGACATGCACACTACTCACCAAACAACTGTGCATTTGAGATGTCTTAGGGAGAAAGGAAGGTGAAGAGTTAACTGTGGAAGATGTTTTTTTTGCTACTGGAAAATTTCCAAAGAGTGCTCTTCCCTCTTGGTGCTGCCACAACAGACCCAACAAGGAAGCACAAGACTTTATTTCTCCCAGTACAAACAGCAGAATCTGGCTATGCCTTGATGTGGTGGTTTTACTACTAAAGGGCACAATCAGGACGAACGACTGAATAGAAGCACAATAGGAAACAGTTTATTTATCTATGGGGCTTTATAGACTTTATAGAATCTTAGTAGGCACTAAACAGATACACTCAACAGACTTGACAATATTATGGAATAAAATAAAAGACAAATAACAAATTGCTCTTCTAAGCAGACTGGTGAGCTGAGGAGCAGGGAGAAGGAAGGGAAAGCTGCCTCGAAGATGGTATTTCTCAGTTCTTGGACCTTCTGAAAGAAAAAAAACACTGAGAAGCACCCTCCTCCTGGGAACCTAAGGGGAAAAGATACTACATTGTTGCAGCTGGATGGTGTTCTGATGTCACTGTCGAAGCTTCAGGGCTGCTGTGGGGTGAAGGGAACTGGTGAGGATCAGGAGGAGTGGCAGTCAATGTTATCTGGACCACGACGAGCCAGCCAAAGGGGTAGGACTTCCAGGGTTCTATTTGTTACGTGCAGGCAATCCTGTGAGAATTTGGCATCTTCTTTTTGGCTGGGCTGCCGTCTGATTGGATGGCTGTGTTAGGCGCCACCTTCCATCTGAGAATTCGCTATAAGGCAAGATGGCGGTTCTCACCAAAATTGCCATGTGACCGGGCTCTGGGGCCCGATGTCCACCATTTCTGCCAGCTGCAGGGCACTCCCTGGGCCACTGGCACTGCCTGCGGGGCCCCTGCTGCTCGTAGGGACCCACCATGTGTGATGGGGCCCGCGTGGCCACCACCACTCCTGGCAGGGGCTGCCTGTGGGGGGAACCATCACCGCACACTTCTTGGCAGCGTGGGGAGGGGCCACATGGCCAAGGCCACCCCTGGTGGGGCTCTTGCCAGCTGCCTGCCAGGAGAAACTGTCACTGCACCTCTCCACGCAATGTGGGGCTGGCAGCTCAGACTGCCCTTGCTGGATGGGCGCCGGCCATTTCTTCTGCACACGCCTGCTTGGACAGGAGCGGCACAGCCTGCAGCCTGCCGCATGGCACTCGTGTGGGGCCCGGGCTCCGTGCCTGAGTGACCGCTAAGCTCAGCTCAACTCGCTGACGTGGTGCGGGGCAGACATTGGTATTGCGAGTGCAGCTACCGAGCTTCGCCGCCACTCATTGCTCTGCCACTGCTGTCATCACCGGGTGATGTGAAGATGGGGGCTGGCTGCCCTGGTCCTCTCTGCCACTGGGAATGAGCTGGGTCTGTCCCTGCATCCTGCTGTGCGAACCAAGCAGTGGAAGGATGGGGAAATGACAGGAGCCGAGACCTAGCCACCCACTCCTGCCCCGCTGCACAGACTGGGCAACGGGAGCAGTCCTGCTGAGCCAACAAGCAGGAGAAACCCCGCATTTGCTGAGGCTTCAGTATGTGGGTAAGAGAACAGCTCAGAGTTTTGGCTATTTTCATACTTCTTAAAAAAAGCATGAGTTTACAAACAGCCCAAACATCTCCCCTCCCCACAGAAAACCTGATACTTAAACCCATAACACTTGACAATACCAAGCTGGAGATATTTATAGCACAGTATGAAAATATTGTTTTTATCACTTTGTGTTCAGCATTGCAAATCTCTCTAGAAATCAGCTGACAAAAAAAATTAGTAAAATTTTGATAGATCTGGAAGGAACAGAAGTTTATATGGATGGCATTTAGTTTTAAGGAAATCAGAGAAAGAAAAGAAGTTAAGCAAAAAATTCAATGCATTTCTCACAAACTGAGTCTAGGTTTTGAGATTAGTACAAAAGATGGAGATTATAAACCATCTGACCATTTGCATTTAACAATTTTACCACTCGACACCACCATGACTTCTCTGCCCAGATCTTTTCTTTACTAAAATTTGTCACAGTAATTGGTGTCACATCTCAAGGATTCAGTGTTTTCTCTGCAAGATTACAAAAAGCACTTCTATTATTCTCTGTTTACACAAAAGAAGGAATCAAAGCAAATCAAATGCCCAAGCCTTATGAAGTGGGGTAAAATGCTTTTTCTGAAGAAGCTTGAAGAAAATTTCTGACTTCCTATGTGGCATGTGATCTTTAACTTTGTGTTTTCTAAAGGTACTGGAAAATAGCATTTTGTCTACACATCCACTTACCTAGTATAAAGACCACTGTTTACACCACCCCAGCAAGCATCCATTTAAAATTCATAGCTGGGGTCTGGAAACCTGATTGGCTTTCATAGCAGGAGAATGACATAGGAATAGTCACATCTGCCCTCTGTTTCTTGAATGGCTTTGTAGATGTTATGGTTCTAACAATGTGTTTAAAACTTTTCCCTCTTATCTGATGGATGGGGAGAGGAGTTAGGAGGGAGTGCCCTGTTCTGCTCTGCTGCCCCGGGGGTGTGGGTTTGCGTGCACAGTCCCGCTGCCACCTAGGCGGCTGCTTAGCTGGTCTGGCCAGCTCCGCCACCTGGCCTGGCCGTCACCCACTCCAGTTGGCTGTAACTGCGAAGGCAGGTGGGTGGGATGAGGGTATCGAGGCCAGCAGCACTGCAGGCAGCCCTGCAGCAGTGGGGCCAGTTCAGCTGTGGCCACTGTGCCAGCAGCAGGCTCAGTGTCCTGAGGCGGAGAGCGCTGCTGGGAGCCGTTGATGGGCGCAGTGGCTGGCGCTGCCTGCCTGCCCACAGCACCACCATGGGAGCCAAGCACAGGGTGTCCCAGGGTAGGCGAAGTGCTGCACGCAGAAGGCAAGAGAGCCATGTCACTAGGGCAAGGACAAATGGCTTCCCACATGTGGGAAGGGAGTGGAGGTGGGGTGGAGGTGGGGCAGATGTGGGGATGAGGCAGGTTTCAGTTGCCACCCAGTAAAATGGTGTAATGAAGCAAAACCATGCCCCATGGGGCAGAACAGGGGGTGGTTCAGAGAACTATGCAGGTGTGGTTGTGAAGAATTCTGGGAAGAAGACGGGGACCCTTTAAAAACAGCTGCCACCAATGTACATGTGCCATTTGGGACTCACCAAGGACACAGAGAGGACGTCCCTGCACCCGCCGCTGTGGTTGTCACAGCTGCCATCTTTGCTTCCACTTCACCATCTCTCCCCCTGAGAGGATCCTACCTGCAGCTCTCCAGTTTGCTAAAAACAAATACCCTACACCCCTGCCTAGCTCTCAGGAGCCTCTATGGGGATTGCATCATAACCTCCCACTGCTTCCAACAGTCTCTGCTGGTCCTCAGAGAGCACCACAACTTCCCCCTACTACTATCCAGGATCACTCTGCTGACTGCAATTGCTGCACGAAGGACACAGGGGAAAAAAGGGAGAATATTTACTTTGTTTTGAGCAGTTCAGATTTTTAGGATTGTTGTGAGTTTTTCCTGTCTTGTTTTACTGTTTATACTTAAATTTATATATAAGATAGATTTATATATATATATATATTTCCTTCAATTTTATCTCTCTATAAATTTGGTTTGGGCTTGGGTCCCTGATTTTAAATTAATAAACTGGTCAAACTATTACAAGAGAGTTTGAGGCAAGGCTCATATGTGATGACTTTTCATAAAATATACTATTGATGCAAAGAATTTTGTATACGTGAATACTTAAGGCTTTGTATACCTTGTTTTCCTAAAATGTATTCAGCTTTGTAGTTGTGAGACTGTAGGGCTTCGTATGTTTTGCTTTTCTAAGATGCTTTTAGTCCTATAAGTTACAATTAATTTAAGATTTTTTTAATTATTTAATGCTTTGAAAACTTAAAACAATGGAACCTTCTAGAAGTAGAACTGAATACAAAAGAGTCTTGTGAGAAGTATAACTTTAAATAAGAAAGCTATTTAGAAAACCAAAACTTGTAAGTGATAAACATCTTAAATAATAGTATAGTTGCAATTGGAAGAATGTAGAATTGACTAATCAAGGTCATAGCAGCTGGGAAAGATTGCAAAAATAATAGTAATAGCTGTATACAGTAAAAAAAAAGTAAGAAAAATTATGAGCAGATTTAGACAAAAAAACAAGGCAGAATTAGCACACGGTGTAAGTGAAGAGAGTCCCCTGAAGAGAGGTATGGTAGTGGGTTGGGGTATTGGAATGGACAGCTGGAAGATGTTTAAGGCAATAACGAGAGTTTCTGATCACTACAGGAAATGAACAAGCAATGGTGGATGGTAACACTGTGGCTCAGCTACCCTCAATCTTTTGTCTGTCAAAAAACAGAAGATACCTCAATGTGGATAAGGTGAACATCAAAGCCTGTGTTTGCCCAACACTGCTATGTAACAGAAGGGGTATTCAGAGCCTTTAGAAATCTTTCAGCAGTATTTGCAAAATGCTGACTGAAGTCACTGATCAGCAGTGGAGGATGAGTGCTCACAAAACCCTACAAGCCTTCTTCATGCTAGAATCTTCTAATATACATTAATTTTTTCTCTGAGTATCAACAAATTCTTCTACATTTCCTTGAGGTTTTTGGTTAAAGAACTTGCTGGCATCTGTTCATGAGGGCATTTGCTTTCTAATACTTCCCAGTTTTCTTTAAAACAGGTTTTTTTATACTTACTATTTGATATGGCTTATAGTCTGTTGAAGAATTGTTTACATTATTTTTTTAGAAAATTTCTTATCCTTTCCCATCATCTATTTAAGGATCCATTCAAGGTTTTATCCAGTCCCGTATCTTTGGGTATTTAGCCTAATCAAAGTCAGTACCCATACAAATTTGGAATCACTGAATTAATAAGGGAGGCAATGAAGCCCACCTGCCTGAAGGTGAGACAGAAAAACTAAACCATTTATGCTCATTCTTTATTAGACATAGAAATAAATGTTTCAGTCTGTTTTTTTCTCCTTCACTGGTCTTTTTGTCTTTTCCAACACATGGTCCACCTTGCTGACTCATCTGTATAGCTACAATTTACTGCTGTTTATTCAGTTCCTAATTGCCATTTCCCAAACTTCAGTAATAATGTGTAATGAGCAAAGAATAACTTCATTAATTTAGATTAACCAAAGTCCAGATCAATTAGTAGACTGTAACAAGACTGTAAGACTGTCTTGTTCCTCCATCACCCATGACTAGTGTTGAACAACAGAAAAGACCACACTGCTATTTTCAAGGCAAGGGTGGCCCATTATGGTTTATATAACTGCTTGAATTGAGTGATCATCTTTGTGCACACTTCACAGTAACCTCACTTCACCACCCACCCTGCTTCTCCTCTCCAGGGCTAGCATATTAATAATTCACTTCTCACTGAGAACAAAGCTCTTGTAACTTCAGATGCTGTTTTGTTGAATGTCGTAACAAAAACAGTGACGGACATGCCAAAGAGCGGTGTTGCTGTGTCCTAGAAAGCAGCTTTACTTTCCATTTTTTATATGCTTTGTAAATGGCAGAAAGGACCGTCAAAGATGCTTATAAATATGGTTTCAAATCTCCAAAAAGGAAGGCATGGGAGTTGGAAAGTGGAATCAGAAAAAATGGTGGTTACTAATAAAGCAATTCTACTTGAATTTTGAAATTGGCTCATGCACAAAGTCCACTAACTCTTTGTGAGCTACTTCCTGAGAAAAATCTCTTGTGCAGAATACAAAGGAAGGCAAGTCAAAAAAAGTTTGCATGAGTGAAAAGAGGTGGAAGATCAAGACTTTTTTTTTTTTTTTTGCTTCTGACAAAAATGATTATACTAGTTATACTGTAGTTGGAGATACATGTGGCTACATGTTTTCAGATATGAGCATAAACTGGGAGTCTTGTCAGCATCCTTTCTACAACAAACCCTAGATGCATGGATCCCAGTCCTACTGTACCTCCCTCTCCTGGCTGTGAGCTGGACTCAGAACAGTAGACATACTGATCACCTTGAGAGATGAGTATGTTACTGTTTCAGGGACTTTTATGCACTCTGCTGCTTCCTAGCACACAAATAATGAAATGATGATGAATTTAGTGATAAATTGAATGTGCTACATCTGTTCAGATTTTTGTAGGTAAATGTTGCAAATAAATTCTTACTTTTAACATAGTTTGACCTATGTAGTTTTACCTAGGAAAGGGTAGAATAACGTATATAATTCACCTCAGAATACAAATTTAACAACAGAAACCCACATAAAACAAATGTAGCTGATAAGGGCATTCTAATGGTTACAATCATGGAAAACAAATCTCTAATACGATCCCACTATCTGGAGGTCTAAGCACTGTGGATTTAGTAGTATTGTCAGTCCCATTCCAGGGCTCAGGGAGCAATATGAACCTGATAAGGGTTTTCTCAGATTTAGAAATATGATCCTCTGAAGGACTACCTAGTAGATTGCTAGCACAAGACAATGCTGCATTAGTGAATATTTGACTCTATTGACTCCATAAAGAAAGCTGGCTAGCCTGGCACTCAGCCCCACAGCAATGCAGTCAGCACTCCCAGCTTGGACCTGTCTGAGTTAAGGACGGAGAAAATTATTTGGGGTCTAGTAAATGGGGAATTATTTGGGTTCTAGTGGATCAGGGAATAAAGCCGGGGCCCTGCTGTCAGAAACAAAGCTAATGTGAGTAGAGTCTCTGTGAAAGCTGAGCACAAACATCAGATAAGAAGACACAGAGAGCAAGAACTAGACACCACAAGGACTTGAAGATAGCAACCGGAACAGCATCTCAAGGCCTCCTTGGGGGAAACATGTCCCCCATAGTGCAGCAATGGCTACGGCAACTCAGCCCCTCGATGGAGGGGAGGTTTCTGGGTCCTAGGATGGGGTGGAGAATGGGGAAGGGCCTCGGACTGGGAGCCAATCAGCAATATGTGATGCCTACCACCGGGAAAGTGTATATAATTACGAAGATTACGTGGCTCAGGAGCAGACTTTTGGAATGAAACTAACCTGCTCTGTGCGCAGAATAAACATACCTTTCTTACAATGTGGCCTACGTTGTGAGGTCAGTTTCCGCACGTCATATCCACGCTCACACTGCACTCATCTTGAGACTGTCCATTTTAAACCTGGATGGGCAGTCCTGGAGAGGAACCACAGGTAATTAATAACAAAACAATGATTTACATGGCTACACTGAGCAGAGAAATATTTATTTCTTTCCCTGTATTTTTAATTTTTTCTCTCCAAGCTGTAACTTAACTGACTTGTAAACTGTATGCAGCTTTGTATACTCTTTAATGAAAAATGCTGTGTTTAAATCAATGTAGTAATGTTTCCTCTTCCACCTAACTAAACTTGCCAATTTCTTTGGCTCTAAAATTCTCATTCTGCATTAGCTGGGAAGTTTTGATCTTGCTTAAAGAACTATTGTTCATTTCCTTCAACAGGAAGCCACTGCTGGTAAAATCACTGTTTATCTGTCATAAATGTTTGCATCATAATATTTTATTGCATATATATATATGCAATATTTTGTGGGGTTTTTCCTAGGAAAAAGATGTTTCTTATTCAGTGAGTTTAAGGAGTCTGAAATCCTGCTCTCAGTGAATACTTTAACATGGTTGTAAGCTGGGAATTGTTGTGGAAAACTTGTCATAGAAGCAATGCAGGCATTATCTTTACCTCAACTCATTTTTTTTTTTACGTTACTCCTCAAATGAATTTTGGGTCAGAGGTTTGGGGAATGGGGAGGTGGTGGAGGAAGTGGTTGCTGTTATTATTATGGATTGGGGAACATAACCAAGGCTATCACATCCTGGAGCCCAGAGCCTATATAGTCATTTACACTAGATCAGCTTGAAGCTTAAGTGTAAATGTTGTAAGTGCTGCCATTCTAGATGTGACAACACTTTACATTCACTTCGCACACATAGGGCCATAAAAAAGCAGCAGACATTTGAGTCATTTGTAATGTATTTTTGTACTTATAATGTAATTTTATAATATCTCCTGATTCATGCCTTAGTATTAAGAAACTCCATTAGGAGATGGCAATTTTGTTAATGCAAGAAGAAATACAATTAGTTAGAAAAAAAGTATGAGCCCTTGAAAATTATTAGAGTGAAAATTACATGTGCATTATCTAAAAGATTAGTAGAAAATTCTTAAGAACAGGGAAATTGTAAGTGAAACTTCAGAAGAGGAAACAGGTATAGAAAAGTTTCCTGTGACTGGCTGTGCTAAAATGAACTAAATTATCATTCTGTCTAAACTTTTTTATTCAGTAACTTACCATTATTGTTGCCAGCAATTTACTAAGAGCATGAAGGGGGAAGAATTAAAAAAGATTTAATTAAGGAATTCTTTAGAAACACAACAAGCCTCAAACAGGACCTCATACTTAAAACTTACAAGTTAATAGGAGACTTGAAGCTCCCAAATTCATAATTATGTTCCATAGCTAATTGTTTGGCACAATTATGTCTCTGAGCAGTGTTCTGTTACCAAGTGAGATCTTGGAAAATTCAGGAAAAGCAGGTTTACTTGCCAAATAAGAACTGCACCATTCTTAAAAACAAGCAAACAAATAAACAAAAGTAGTCTGATATCACTTTAATTGTAAAAGTCCTTGCTCATTTTTTAATGTGAGTGGGACAATGTGTTTGTTTAATTGTAGATAAAAAGAGAGAGACTGATGGTGAGGAATATTTAAACTCCATAGAAAAGGTTGGACAGGAAGCTAGCTTCCTTACAAATTCTAACTTTGTTCCTCAGACTCTTGCAAGAAAAATGTTATCAAAGAGATTCACAAGAGTTAAGGCATTGCTAAAAAAATTTTACCCAGCCCTCTGTAAAAGGCATTTTTTTAACATTCAAATCTCAGGTCTATACATTGCTTTCATTACTTTACATGAATATTTGGACTAATAAAAATAACAGTAAAGTAGTGCACAGAGTTTCCAGACATAGATAAACCTCTCTTCTCTCTTTCCAAAAGCTCACTTTATACCATATGATCCATAAACCTTGCATGGTTGAATCACACATGCTCCAATCTCAGACACTCTCAGTGTCTCACTCAATGGCATTAGAAAATAAGGTGTAGTTTCAGCCAGAGATAGAGAAGACTAAAGTTAAATGAGCTGGCCCTGTCAGAAATTGTTTCTAGTGAATGTTTAGGCTCAGCCTTTGGAACTTATCACAGATAAATATTCTTCAGGATATGTGAAGACCTACTAAGACAACTGCTTCATATAACTTGATGGTATCCTACCCAACAGCATGTGCTGTTGCTATTGAGATAAATAATCTGCTATTGGTTTGATGTTGTAAAGACATTATTAAAATTGCAATTGAAGTTTGACTGGCTTAAACAGTGGAGTAATTCTTTAGAATTATTTAACACAAATGAAGATTCATGAAGAAAATTGTGACAAAGAATATAGAGACCATTTTTAGCAGAAAAATTCAAATTTCCATCAAAACATACACAAAATAGTGAAAATTTCCTGTGGTTCCCTGAAGAATTCATAAGTTGTCACAGTACAAAAAAAGTTTCAAGGTCAACACATTTATCTCAATATTTGGTGTATTTCGGGGGAAAAATAAAACAAAAAAGGGCAGTGTTGTTGATAAGAGGTAGATTGTGATAAGTGAACTTCCCAGGATCATAGGAGAACCATGAGAAGTATCCTACTAGATTAAGCTAATACTCTATCTACCACAGGCTTTAGTTTCTGACAGTGGCAACACCTTGACAATTTCCTCTATCCATCCTTTTCATTCCCTAGGATGTACTACAATTGAATTAAAGATACTGCAAGTCATATTCCTGCTTGTTCATTTGATATGTGTTCTTTGAGATTGTAACTTGCTGAAATCATCTGCTATCATTGATCTTTTGTGGTGAAAATTTCAAAATGTTTACCAACCATTGTGTAAAGTACTTTTAAACTGATTTTTAAACTGACCATCCCAGTTTTCTGTATTGTGAGAACTGGTGAACCATGGATTTACATTCTGATTACTGTCACCTGCATGACTTGCTTGGTCAAGTCTTCCCTCAGTCTTCCAAACTGAATAGTTGTGGTTGTTTGAACCACAAAGAGGCTTAACAGGGATGAAAGACTGAATAGAAGCACAACAGGTGACAGTTTATTAATCTGGGCTCTATAAAAACTATAGGACCCCTCTAAAAGCACTGATACAAAAAATAACCAACCAACAATGTCATGCAATAAAAAAACCCAAACAAACAGCTTCTGCAGGCAGACTATTAGGCTGGGAAAACGGCTGCTTGGAGATGGTGTTTCCCTGACTTGGGGCCCCTGAAAGACAAAAACAGTGAGAAGCACCCTTGCTCCAGGAACCCAAGGAGAACAGATACCACACTGTTGCAGCTGGGTGGTCCCTGATGCCACTGTTGGAGCTCCGATGGTGCTGCATGGTAAAGGGAGCCAGGAGGGATCAGGACACAATGACACTTGACGTTATCTGGACCACGCGAGCCGGCCAGAAGGGACAGGACTTCCAGGGTTCTGGCTTTTATGGGCTCCTGATATCACATGAACTCGGAGTCCTCTTTTTAGCCAGGCTGTCTTCCCGTTGGTCGGTAGCATTTGGCGCTGCCCCTCTGCCTGGGATTCCACCATAGGCAAGATGGTGGCTCCCAACAAACTCTCCAGGTGCTCGAGCTCCAGGCACCACCGGCCGCCACTGGCGCCAGCTATGGGGCATTCCCAGGGCCGGCGGGACCACCCGCGGGAACTTGCTGCTCGCAGGGAACCCCGAGAGGGGTCCCTGGGGCCGACGGTACCACTCGTGGGCCAGCCGGAGGAGCTGCCACAGGGCCGCCCACTCCAGCCGCCTCAGAAGGGGCTGCAGGACCATCCCAGGATCGGCCGCCACCGCCGGGGGTGGGTCCCTGCCCACTATGGCCATCAGCATGGCCGTGGGGCCAGCTGCCGCCTCCAGGGACAATCCTCCTGCTGTTAGCACAGCTGCCGGGCTCTGGGAACCCCAGCAGGGGCAACCAGGCTGCCAGGGTCCAGAGGGAGCTCTGCTACTCCCATGGAGTGGCAACACCCCCCCTTCGCCGTTACTGGGGGCCAACGGGGTCGGACTCTGCTCCCTGGGGCTGTGGAGCAGAAAGAGGCAGCTCCTGGCCCCACTCTGTCACGGGAGAGGCCACGCAGGAGCAGAGGCTGCCTCGGTCCCAGCCTGGCCCTAGGAACCCANCCATAGGCAAGATGGTGGCTCCCAACAAACTCTCCAGGTGCTCGAGCTCCAGGCACCACCGGCCGCCACTGGCGCCAGCTATGGGGCATTCCCAGGGCCGGCGGGACCACCCGCGGGAACTTGCTGCTCGCAGGGAACCCCGAGAGGGGTCCCTGGGGCCGACGGTACCACTCGTGGGCCAGCCGGAGGAGCTGCCACAGGGCCGCCCACTCCNCGGCCCCAGCACGGGCTGGACCCATCAGGGCACAGCCGTGGACAGCCCCTGCCCTGCCACTGTCACCGTGGGAGGGGGCCCCCAGTGAGACACGGTCCCGCAGTCGCTCCCCACAACCACTTGGGAAGGGGTTTCACCACNAACTTATCACAGATAAATATTCTTCAGGATATGTGAAGACCTACTAAGACAACTGCTTCATATAACTTGATGGTATCCTACCCAACAGCATGTGCTGTTGCTATTGAGATAAATAATCTGCTATTGGTTTGATGTTGTAAAGACATTATTAAAATTGCAATTGAAGTTTGACTGGCTTAAACAGTGGAGTAATTCTTTAGAATTATTTAACACAAATGAAGATTCATGAAGAAAATTGTGACAAAGAATATAGAGACCATTTTTAGCAGAAAAATTCAAATTTCCATCAAAACATACACAAAATAGTGAAAATTTCCTGTGGTTCCCTGAAGAATTCATAAGTTGTCACAGTACAAAAAAAGTTTCAAGGTCAACACATTTATCTCAATATTTGGTGTATTTCGGGGGAAAAATAAAACAAAAAAGGGCAGTGTTGTTGATAAGAGGTAGATTGTGATAAGTGAACTTCCCAGGATCATAGGAGAACCATGAGAAGTATCCTACTAGATTAAGCTAATACTCTATCTACCACAGGCTTTAGTTTCTGACAGTGGCAACACCTTGACAATTTCCTCTATCCATCCTTTTCATTCCCTAGGATGTACTACAATTGAATTAAAGATACTGCAAGTCATATTCCTGCTTGTTCATTTGATATGTGTTCTTTGAGATTGTAACTTGCTGAAATCATCTGCTATCATTGATCTTTTGTGGTGAAAATTTCAAAATGTTTACCAACCATTGTGTAAAGTACTTTTAAACTGATTTTTAAACTGACCATCCCAGTTTTCTGTATTGTGAGAACTGGTGAACCATGGATTTACATTCTGATTACTGTCACCTGCATGACTTGCTTGGTCAAGTCTTCCCTCAGTCTTCCAAACTGAATAGTTGTGGTTGTTTG
The DNA here is from genome assembly GCA_013399895.1 of Serilophus lunatus. Lineage (NCBI taxonomy): Eukaryota > Metazoa > Chordata > Aves > Passeriformes > Eurylaimidae > Serilophus > Serilophus lunatus. Next base: position 214,036 of record VXBA01003725.1, on the reverse strand, counting down.
AACCACAAAGAGGCTTAACAGGGATGAAAGACTGAATAGAAGCACAACAGGTGACAGTTTATTAATCTGGGCTCTATAAAAACTATAGGACCCCTCTAAAAGCACTGATACAAAAAATAACCAACCAACAATGTCATGCAATAAAAAAACCCAAACAAACAGCTTCTGCAGGCAGACTATTAGGCTGGGAAAACGGCTGCTTGGAGATGGTGTTTCCCTGACTTGGGGCCCCTGAAAGACAAAAACAGTGAGAAGCACCCTTGCTCCAGGAACCCAAGGAGAACAGATACCACACTGTTGCAGCTGGGTGGTCCCTGATGCCACTGTTGGAGCTCCGATGGTGCTGCATGGTAAAGGGAGCCAGGAGGGATCAGGACACAATGACACTTGACGTTATCTGGACCACGCGAGCCGGCCAGAAGGGACAGGACTTCCAGGGTTCTGGCTTTTATGGGCTCCTGATATCACATGAACTCGGAGTCCTCTTTTTAGCCAGGCTGTCTTCCCGTTGGTCGGTAGCATTTGGCGCTGCCCCTCTGCCTGGGATTCCACCATAGGCAAGATGGTGGCTCCCAACAAACTCTCCAGGTGCTCGAGCTCCAGGCACCACCGGCCGCCACTGGCGCCAGCTATGGGGCATTCCCAGGGCCGGCGGGACCACCCGCGGGAACTTGCTGCTCGCAGGGAACCCCGAGAGGGGTCCCTGGGGCCGACGGTACCACTCGTGGGCCAGCCGGAGGAGCTGCCACAGGGCCGCCCACTCCAGCCGCCTCAGAAGGGGCTGCAGGACCATCCCAGGATCGGCCGCCACCGCCGGGGGTGGGTCCCTGCCCACTATGGCCATCAGCATGGCCGTGGGGCCAGCTGCCGCCTCCAGGGACAATCCTCCTGCTGTTAGCACAGCTGCCGGGCTCTGGGAACCCCAGCAGGGGCAACCAGGCTGCCAGGGTCCAGAGGGAGCTCTGCTACTCCCATGGAGTGGCAACACCCCCCCTTCGCCGTTACTGGGGGCCAACGGGGTCGGACTCTGCTCCCTGGGGCTGTGGAGCAGAAAGAGGCAGCTCCTGGCCCCACTCTGTCANAACCCACAGGGAGACAGCCGGGAGCAGCCTCTGGCTTCCCCCAGCCCCAGGAGAGACTGGGCAGGAGCAGGGTCTTGCCAGTCCCCGCCTGGCCCGGGGAGAACCCCGGCCCCAGCACGGGCTGGACCCATCAGGGCACAGCCGTGGACAGCCCCTGCCCTGCCACTGTCACCGTGGGAGGGGGCCCCCAGTGAGACACGGTCCCGCAGTCGCTCCCCACAACCACTTGGGAAGGGGTTTCACCACCCAAGTTGGTTGTTTCCCTTCTCAAGGAAAAAAAACCAAAACGAGTTTAAACAACCTTCCCCCTCCCCAAGACAAAACTGCTTCCCTAACCCACTACAATAGTTCAAGTTTTCTAACCTTTTCTTCCAAGGCAGCTTCTGCATGCCCTGGATGTTTTCTAGTACCCCTACATCTCTCTTCAGATGCAGAGACCAGAACTGCACACAGACTAAAGATGTGACTGCATCACAGAGGGAGGCCATTCTTTTCCCAGTGCTCTCAATCTTCTGTTGTGTATAATGGAGATATAGAATATAATTTACTGTAATTTTGTCACACAATTAGAGAAAAAAATTTCATCTTGCCTCAAAAACCACTGATGAATTATTTTCTTAAATGACTATCTAAATTTTTTAATTAAAATACAAAAAATGTCATATCCAAGGAAACTCTACACATCAGATTTAGAAGAGTCCTCTGGGGTCCATATTGGGTTTTTTACTCTGCACGATGCCTGAATAAATAGGTTTTGTACAAAGTGTGAGTATACAGCAGGTAAAATTTAAAAAGTCTTCACTAGCCCTAGAGGTATGCTGTGGCTTAACTTTGTAGCCAATTGCATTTCCACTGGAAACAACCAGGCTGGAACAGTGGCCTTACACAACGACTTCCACATATGAAATCACATGCTGCCAGTTCAAAACATCTCAACATATTCATCCTCAAATGAAATAAATTCACAAGGCAACAGACAATGACGCTAATATTTTGCCTGTTGGAGCTTGTTGCATCTATGCTTTTTCAATGAGTGAAAACACAGGCAAAAAACTAGCTCATTCTGGATGGAGAATAAAAAGGCAGGCAGGCAAGGCAGGCAGGTGTGAAATGTAATGCTGATAGAATTTTGCTTTCGCTAATGAGTGGAGTCCATGTTGTAGGCAGTTTTAGAGTTATGCTTTGATTAAATAAATAAGATTCATGTTGTAGTGTTTAGATATGTTAGTAGTGTAATGTAAGATATGGTGAGCTCTAATGAGCCCTTCCTGCTGAAGGCCATTAGAACAAGGACACATTGTTCACTCCCTGAAACTTTGAAGGAACACAGACACCTTTTTGCAGTAAATCTCTCCAGGATCTCCTGGGTAGGCCATCAATTGGTCCACCAGAAGATAACGCCACCTTCAGAGCCAATCAAGGAAGGCTCATGCCAGTTTTTCCAGGAAAGTTGAAAAGTTCAAGATGAAGAAGAGTGTTCTACTTCAGTCTCAAGACCCTCAAAAAGCAATAAAATCCCCCAGACCCAAATTCCCAAG
>VXBA01003725.1:159229-211286 GCA_013399895.1 Serilophus lunatus | reverse complement strand
AGGCAGGAAGGCAGGCAGGCAGGAAGGCAGGCAGGCAGGAAGGCAGGAAGGACGGCAGGCAGGCAGGAAGGCAGGCAGGCAGGAAGGAAGGCAGGAAGGAAGGAAGGCAGGCAGGAAGGAATGTGGCTTCCCGGACCCCCCCAAAGACACACGACCACACAGATGTAGTGTCAGAGGAGAAATCCGTTTATTGTTTACAATAATGCCTTTTTATGCTCTACATATAGTTTATACTTTTCTAACCACAATCGATAGCTAAGCCTTCCAGCACTGGACAGTTCAAATGTCAGCACTCACTGAGAAGCATCTCTCATATCACTTCGCTCTTGTCCAATCCAACACTGCCGTGTTGTACAAACATCTTCCTTACATGGATGGCATGGTCAGCCCTTTCACTTTCAGTTTGGCTCCTTCTTCAGCTTCTGGGTCCTGTATTCTGCCTGTCATTTACTAGTTACAAAAAACATTCACTGACGTTTCCTACAAAGGAAGGCAGGCAGGCAGGCAGGCAGGCAGGCAGGCAGGCAGGCAGGCAGGAAGGCAGGAAGGCAGGAAGGCAGGACTGAGAACTGAGACTTTGATATAATTACCATATATTGGCAAGCTTTCGTAGAACTGGTGAAAATGCAGTTGCTGTGCTCAAGCATAGACTCATTTATTCACATTTCAAGATAAGAAGAAAGAGAAAAACAGACAAAAATAAGATTTACCTGAATCATTCAGCCATGCAATGGGAAAGGTGTGCTGCCGCTACCCTCTGAAGTAGAATAATGTGGAGCTTTTCCCTCCTGCACCTTCTGGAGGAATTTGTGCTTCCTCATGGTACAATATGCTTAAGGGTAGAGGGCAGAACAAGGAACAGAATTGCACTGTCCCTATAGCCCCAATGCAAGACGTAACCCATCTCTGAAGCATTTATCCAACTACAAAATGATGGGAAAACTTACTCATGTATTGGCTACTATTTCCTTTTTTTCGTCTTTGTTATGTAGCCTAGTCTAAAGGAAGGTGTACTTCTGATTGATCTTGATGGAACAGAAATTACACAGATAAAATCATTTGTTTCTATTTGTGCCAAAACTCTCTGCATGTTAATATTTTGATCTCTAATTTTCATATAAGAAAGGTGTGTGGCGTGCTTTCTCATCTCCCACAGACTCAAATCTGCTCCTACATGCATGCTTTGCCTTCCTGCATTCCCCAAAAATAAAGAATTCTCTCAATACAGTAACATGAATCACTGTTGATAAGCACAGCTAACAATGTCAAATTCACAGAAGGCAGAAGCAATGAATTTTATTTTACTAGTGACCTAAGGATATGGCTCATCAACCAAGGGAAAAAGATGCAAGATTTGCCTTTAGTGCTGAGCATAACAAAGACAAAAAGTAAGGCAATATCTGAAAAGAGATTTGAGGTAGTTGAAATATTAGTTCTATCAACATACTTCATGATGTCAAATTAGGGAACAAAAACATATTAATTTCTCCATATTCTCTAATTTGTTGACACATATGTTGTACTGCTGTATTGTGCTAACCACCCATATGGCTCTAGTCACAGTAAGGTTTCCTCACCAGCATCCTCAGTCCTATCAAAACTCATCTGGAAAAATAATTTGATTTCAGTAATGTGGTCCATTCTATAATTATATGTTTACTTACAGTAACTAGGGTGAGCAAAGGTGATTTCCACCAAAATAATGATACTTGCATCTCTTGAATATCAATGAAATTAAAAAACCTCCAAATTTGGAATCAAGACAGTAATTAAAATTCTAATTATGTGGTTGACATACCTCTACACTACACGGAATTTTCATAGTATATATTCTGTGATAAATAGGGGCATAAATATGGAAATCACCCACATTTAAAACCAAACCTTTTCTTTAGCATGTGTGTGTATGTGGTGGTACATCCTTCCCCCAGTCCTCCTTGGCCAACACTGTGATCTTGAAAATGCTCATTAGGCCTTGGCCTTGACAAACAGCACCTGGACTAAGCTCTTCTTAAGCTCATCAGGAAATCTGTCTGTTCCCAGGAATTTATGCTGTTTAATGAGCTCCTATTTTTTTAACAAACATGCTTGGAAACTTGTTTTCTTGCCCGAAAAAAATGAAATGGAATAAAATTTTTGTTATTGAATTTTGAAAGAACGTTACCAACCTGAATTGAGGACAGGATGGAAAATTGCTATGACTAAAGCTAACTTTCTTGTGACCCTATAAACAGCAGTGCTAAGTGAGACCTTTTGAGCCCTCCTGGACCACAGCAGGCTGTCACCAGAAATCTCCCTGTGAGTGGACACTGCTCAGAACCAGCAAACTCTCAAGTTTGCTATACTTGAGGGACCACCACCAAATGCTGCCAATGGAGCCTGGGCTGATAATCCTGCTCCTTGAGGCTCAACTCTTCATCCTTTGAGAAGATGCAAAGGCATCCGACTTGAGTACTTCACTGAATTCAAGGGGAACTTTTCACAGATATATCTTGTACATACTCTTTTAGGTCTGTGTGTGTGCAAATGCAAATATGCTGTAGTAAATGTGCTATGAATATTGCTCCCTTTAATCCTCAATTACATTAGATCTGTAAGTATATTAGTCCTATAAAAGAGTTACTGTTGTATTTATAGTAAATTCTTGTAAAATCTTTTTTTCTAAATTGTTGTTAAACATTTAGGCCTGAACCATCGATCAAGTCTGGGGCAAAGTTTGGCAAGGAGGTCCCTTCTGAACCTTATGACTCGATGGGAGGGTCTACCTTAATCCTTTTATCCTTACCCTTTCCTATCTTTACCCTTTTCCATGGCCAGCATCCATGCAGAAAAAATTTTGATTGATTTTAGTTTTATTGATTGATTGATTGGTTGATTGAATTTACATTTGAGTTTGCTTTTTCTCTGTGTCCTTTAACCATTTAGTACTTAGTAGACTGAACCTTGCTAACCAACTTTATATTGAACGTGCTTTTGTCGATATCTTTGCTGAAATTCCTTAAGTGACCTGAAAACATTAATTTGCAACAGTGTCCTACTATATATGCATCCAAACAGACTATCACTCAAGTGTTGATGGACATCATTAAAAATGAGAGGAAATATAAGATATGGATCTAAACTTTACACTTAGGTGAACAAGGACAGAAACAAACCAGTAAAAACTATTGCTGGAGATTTTTAAAGCACTTATTCAATATTTGAGAAATGTCAAAGAAAAATCTCAAACTGAGGAATTTTTGCATTAACCTCAAAGAGGTTATGTAATTCAAACACTGGGAGTTTGATTTTTTTTTTTTTCCAAATCAGCATGTTACCTCTTATGGAGTAGAGTTGGAGCACTGAAGCTATAACCAGAAAATCTCATTAAAAACAACCAGCCAACCAAACAATCAACCTAAAAAGCTCCTTAATTTTCCAGTTTTAAGATTTTTATTCTAAAATCTATGTGAATGCATTTGGGAAATTACAAATTTGCAGGTAAAATGCAACAGGAAAATTTCCTATTTAGGGCAGGTATGTTTCCTTTAAAGAGAACATATTGGTGTAAAAGATTTGTAACAGCATTTAATATAAAGCACATTAAAGTTTTTCTTGCAGTTTGATTTTCTGGGACTATTGTTTGCTTATTTACTTAAATTATTATACTAATAATTCACCATGCTGCTTGGGGATGGTTTTTCACATAACCTTTCCAAGCAACAGAAATATAGACAACATGATATTTATTCACTAAAATTTTGCTTTGTTTTCTTAATCTCAGTGTGAAACTGAAAATTTCTCTCTATAGGTTTAGCATTAAAAAAAAAGAAAGACTTGATTTTCTTCTCAAGTCTGTGAGCAAAATAACAATTTGGCCAAATGACATGATTTATTTTACTTAGAAAAATAAAATCAAAATAAAAATACATTAATTTATTCACAGCTTTTATACAAAAATTGTAAAAATGTGCTTTTGAAATTATTGTATTAATGCAGAAAGCATAATTATAGACAGTTTAAGAATCAGCAGGTATTGTGCCAGAATTCCTATGTATCTTCAAAATGATGTTCTAAAATCTAATGCAGTATTAATTGTAATCAAAATGAATGCCTGATATTTCTTATGTAAGAAGTTCATGTGTAATATCTTTGGGAAAGCATGAAAACTAACACCTGAAAAACACAGTCTTCTCTTTCAGACATTCCAGTAGTAAATAAAATATGCTTTATGACATTTTTTAATCTGAATGTATTTTTTCTTGTTATAGGTTTAAACTTAAGGTTTTCTAGGGGAGAGGAGGGTTTGTCTTTTAAAATGTTTTTTCAAGCGAGGACGGTCCCAGTGCCTGAGGAGCAGCGGGGTTGCTCCTGCCCACTCCCTCCCAGGGCCGTGCAGGGACTAGGGCTGCCTCCACTCAGTCCCAGCTGAGGGTGTGCGGGCCTGGCCGGGGCCCATGCCTGGGTATGGAGCACCCTGGGGCCATGCAGGCCAGTCCGGTGCGAGGGCAGCCCGGCTCCCCCCCACCATGCGGTGGAGTCAGTGGCAGACGGGCAGAGCCGACCTGTGTGTCCGCCGGTGGCCTGGCGAGCGCAGGTGGGGCGGAGCAGGTGCTGAGGCTGCCCTTGCTGGTTTCTCCTGCAACCTTGCCACGAGCTGCAAGAGGAGCATGGCGGGAGCTATGCGGAAGTGGCGGCAGGTGCAGCGCAGTCCTTCTGGGTGCCAGACAGCTCCTGCCAAGTGCCCACAGAGCCTCTAGCAACCATGGCGGGCGGGAGTAGGCAGTGCCCACACAAGTGAGGCAGTGAGCACGTTGGCTGCTTCAGCCGCCCCTGCGGACAGCATCGTTGGCCCGCCGGGCCCATCCCGAGGGTCCCCACGGTGCTGACAGGGCAACAGCGGTGGCCCCCTCCTCTCAGTGAGTGCAGCCACAGACATTTTGGCGGGAACACCATCTTGCCTCATGGTGAAATCTCAGAGAGTGGTGGCGTCCCAACATCACCATCCAATGGGGAGGCGGCACACACAGGAAGAGGACCCTGAGAAAATGCAAGAATGGGCACCCCATAAAAGCTGAAGGAACAGAAGTGCAGCCTCGTTTCGTCTTGCTTCGTGCTGAGTGAGGCACGGCTGCTCCTTCTTGATCCCTTGCCATGTGGTGTCATCACGGCTCGCTCTCCCTCGTCTCCCTCAGCACAGGCAGCAGCGTGGCATCACCGGCATTCTGGCAGTGACAGCAAGGAACCACCTGGTGGCAACACGAGTGTGGTATCTTTCTGCTTGGGCCGCCTGGAGTTCCATTCACTGTCCTTCTCTTCCAGCAGCTCCTAGAGTGGGACCAACACCATCTGCAGGGTAGCCTTCCCTCTTTCCCTTGTGCCACAGCCCAGCAGCCAGCTTGGAGGATCAATTGGTTATTTGTCTTTTTACAGCATACTGTCGGGTCATTGTAAGTGTAATTGGTTTATCCTTTTACTGGGGTTCCATAGCTTGTATAGCCCCTAGTTAATAAATTGTTTTGTTGTTGTCGTCACCTTAAAGTCTCTCGTCATTGGTAGTGCCCCCTAGCGTCCAAACCAGGACATTTCCCTTCAGTGGATAAGACTTTAATGTTTTGATCTACACACTCTTCATCTTCTAGATATTTGACTATCAAGGGGACATTAATTTTACTGTAACATGGATACCCTTCTCCTGAGCAATTACATACAAGTGTGTAGCTACATAAAACATTTTAGAAAGAAAAAAAATTTACTATACTTAATCCTATAGAAAATTAATATTCTCAATTATCTTTCTCTATTACATTCTCTACTATATGAAATGCTTAGAGCTATCACAGTAACTTAATTTACTGTTTAGCATTGGTTTGGGTTTTTTTGGTGGATTTTTGTGTGATTTGTTTTGATTGATTGGTAAGTTGTTTTTGGTTGGGTGGGATGTTTGTTTTGTTGGTTTGGTTTTGTTGGGGGTTTTGTTTGTTTGTTTGTTTTGTTATTAGTTAAAGAGATGCAGGCCCTGATCCAGCAAAGCATGCACTTGCACATATAATTGACTTTTGTGGTGTCTGTCCCCAGCAAAATCAACAGATGGCTCACTCATGCCTAAGTGCTTAGTGGAGCCTAGCTTTGCAGTACATTGGACAATAAGATATCTACACTAGGGGTACATCCAGGGTAAGCATGATTTTTTAAGACCATCGTGAAGGATGAAATAGGGAAACAGGAAATGAAGACCAGGAGCTGCACATCAGTCACTTCTCCCACAAAACAGTTGCTCACTCTTTAATGACACTCAAATATCATTGAGTAAGTTGTGAGCTTAAACAACACCTAAAAAAGCTACTGGAAGGTAATATGGTGTCCACATCTTGATGTCCATTAAAGAAAAATAAGTGGTGCTTTTCAGACAGTGAGTTTCATCAACACAAGCAGAAACACTGGCACCTGTGATAGAAACTCAGTGGGAACAAGCTCTACAGTGAAAATCAGCACACTTCATTAAAAAGCTTTCCTGATTTGCAGCCTACGTTGTTCTAGCCCCCTAACACTAATTTGGGCTAATCAGCTTCATTGTGAGCCTCATCCTAAACCTCTTTTGGTTCCCTACTCACAGGGCAGGTATCAGCTTCTCCAAAAAAACATAGGAAGGAAAGACCTGTGGGCCCACCTTGAAGGCAAGAAATGGTGCCCGCTACTCCACTATAAACAAAATTGCGAAAGGCATGCTATCAGTAGGCTCTGTTACAGATGCTTTATTGTCCAAATTTCTCTCACAGTCTCACAAGTCAGTCTAGCTCTTTGTTGGACAACAATGGCAATACAAGATCATGTTGCTGGTAACATAATGGAAGCAGCACAAGTCCTGGAGCTGATATTTATGCAGCTCATGGCTCTCAAGTGTTGAGTCAGAATTCCTAAAGATGTTTCATACCACAAGTCAAGTCATTCCACAGTGGTGATTCCTGTTGAACTCTATGGGGGGTCCTGAAATACAAAAGGCAGAAGATTAACAAATGCCTGTTATGCATCCTTAAAGAGAAATTTTGGTGAGATGCGACCTTGTGATGCTGCAGTGAACAGACAAGGGTACTATTGTAAATGTTGACAAAGTTGTTTCATTTTACGGGCAAGGCTAAAGGTTTTTCCTCAAGGCTACATTCTTAGACATTTGGTTTGCTTTATTAATTCTGCTTGATATATGTGCTTGCTCTTAGGTATTTTTATTTAACATATATATTCTCTTTTGAGTCCATTTTGTGTGCAGAAAAGAACCTATCACTATTTTTTCAGACTCTTGGGAAGTTATTTTCTTGTGAATGAAGCTATACAGTATTTTCATAATTTAAATACTGTGTCTAAAATTTCTAAATCATTGCTAGATTAATTAAAAGTAAATTTTCACAACTAGAAACTCCATGCAATTCCAGTGGCTACTTGCTTTGTTTTCGTCAAGGTTTTAATCTGTCTTTTGATTTCTTCCTCATTCCTTCCTCCCGGAGTGAGGTGGGGGGAGGTGTTCCCCTGGTTGTGAGGCAGCGAGCAGCTGGCGGCAGTGAAAGTGGAGCAGCGGCAGCCCCGGCCCCCATCGCCCCCAGCCCAGGCTGTGATGTTGGGCGTGCACTGGGATGTGTGTGTGTTTTTATCCCTGTCACAGCATGGGGTGGGAGCCCTGCCACTGCCAACGAATTGGGACTGCGTGGTCCCCCCCCCAGGTGCTGCCATTTTTCAGTGACCCCAGCAAAGGGGCGAGATGGACAACTCAGAGCTGTTTGCTCACTGGACGAACTGAAACCGTGCGGGGCCAGCATAAAGGGGTTTGCAAAGCTTAGTGCGCGCAAGGTCCCTCCTCTTTGCTCCCACCAACACGGACCCGGAGGGTGCACTCAGCCACTGAAGATTGCAGATGCCGGGTTTTCTCTGCATTTTCTTTGGCACTGGCGAGGATTCCCTGAAGAGCCCAAATACTGGCAGCAGAGAGCCCAACACTTCCAGTTGGCGGTTTGAGTTCTCTGGTCATAAACTTTTCCAGCAACTTTGGGTTTTTTCCTTTTCTGTGGGCCCCAGGGGAGCTGCGGGATGGAGAGTGCGTATCCTGTGGGATTCCACGGGGTTGCGGGTGGAAAGGTGTGTGGTTCTCCCTGGTATGGGTGGGGGTTTGTGTTTGTGTGGTGAGTGTGTGGGTGGTTTTGGGACATCACAGGTCTGGGGAGTGGTTGGTATTAAGATATAAATATATATTCATTTATATATTTATATTTTTTTATCATTATTAATTTTCATATTAATAAATCTTGTTATATTCACTTAACAAGCTTTGTTCTGGGTGTTAAATAATTCTACCTTAACTTTCATTCATGATTTCTACCTTAATTTATCTCTAAAGTTCTAGACAAGAAAAAGAATAAATATCTTCAGTTTATAAATATGCTCCTATGACAGCCTTCAAGTTTTAACAAGATTCACTTAAATGTGCTTGCATCCAAGATGGTAATTAGGAATTCATTTTCTGATTTATTTGTCAGATTTCATAGGTTTGAATTTGTTTCCCCTAGGGGAGGAAAAAACCACACAAAACCAACAAATAAAACCAATAATTGTATGAAATTTAAAGTATTTAATAACATAGATAAGCATAATTGTTCAGTCAGTTACTTAACATACAATTTATTTGGGGGAGATGAAGAAACACATTCACATATGCTTATGCCCCCAAAGGATAGAAAACTTACATTATTTTAAAATAGATCTAGGAAAACAAAAGAAAATCTGCTGTCTTGGAGGATGAACCAGACATTACTTCAGAGGATATAGACCTCTTGTCTTGGTTTGTCCAATACACATTAAGGAACAGGAACGCATTCATATACTTAGGGAGGTTAGGATGTATTTACATTCATTACTGAATCTTGCAAATCTAGCTGTAGATTGCAGATATAGGGAATGGGACTCTTGATACGGATTTCATTAGTAAGTTAATTAATGGTATTGCTTTAAAAAAACCCCAAAAACAAAAAGGAAGAAGCCAGAATTTCAAGGAGAAAGGTTTTGGAGCTTTACAGAAATCCAGTGCAATGAAAATACGCATAAAGTATTGTCATGAAGGCACATGAAGCCAGAAACAGAATTCAGGCACTAAGAAGGCATTCAAAGCTTGACACATTGGCAGAAGAGTCAGTATGAAAGTTCACACAAGAAGATAACAGCAGCAGCTAATCAACACGAAACAGACTTGTACAACGTCTCGAAGGTTAGAAGAAAAACCTGGCATTTTCAGGTTTCAAGTACCTGAACACAGGGAGAGAGGTTTGTCAACCTGACTGGTTAGAAGGATTTTGGATAAATGGAAATGTGTGTGGACAGGAAAAGAATTTATGGCACAGGTTTTAGGTACCTTAAATTAATTAAAGAATGGATTATTGGATTTAGAAGCTGCTTGTGACAATCAGTATGTTTAGGATGAAGAGACTAAAGCTCACTCAGGACAGTGATTTTGAAGGCTTCTTGGATTAAGATCTAGTGAGGTGCAATGTAGTGCAAAGAAACACTAAAATTTCTGAAAGATTTGGGAGTCCTCATTTGTGTGATTCCACATGGATCTTAATCCAAGACGTTTCTCATCCTCTTTCTCAACTTCAGTCTTAAATGATTCAGCACATGCAGACTGACTTTATAGTATTTAATTAGACTCTCCAGGGATGAGATACAACACAGACTACAAGGTTTTCCCCGTGCTGGCTGTTTTTCAGTTGTTTCTGGCCCTTAGGAACAAATGTGGACAAAAGGATCCATAACCTTATGACCGTGTGCTGTAGGCTAGAAGTCAGAAATCCCTCAGCAGCTTGACAATTGCGCTGTACAAGCAACAGGAGTCAGGCAAGGAAGTCTGATCCCTGACACACCAAGGTCTGCCCCTTGCCGCTGGTACCTGAGCAGTCTGCCAGCTTTGGCACTATTTTCTTTTTCTTTACTGTGGAAACAGGCAACACACTGGGGTAAGAAACTTATTCAAACACCTTTGTATCCATTATAGATTCCATTATAAAAGGTTGAACTAAAAAGGAAAGCCTACTTTTTTAAAAAAATAATTAATTTAATTTTATAGGAAGCATACACTCTGTTATCTGTTTCAAAGCAGTCCACAAGTCAGTACCATTCCACTCCCATGTCTTAGCTTGGCACTATGGTGGTGCTAAGTTGTATTTCAGAGGCATAAGCAAGTTTCCCTTTGGGTGTGATGTAGAAAAGGTACTGGGCTGGTCTTGGTAAGAATCCAGAAAGACTCTCACCTTTAAATCTACTTCACAGAAAAGTTAGATGTAGAAATTGAGTTATAACATTGGTGTGGTATCTCAAAGTTGCTGTTTTCAGATACAAGTACTGATATCATGAAACCTCTGATTGAGTCAGGTTTAACTTATTTTTTAAAAGCAAGCCTTTTCTTTTTATACTCACAGAACAAAGACTGAAAGCAATTCCTGGACAGATGCTGAAGACTAAGTTCAAACAGGACATTCTGACTGAAATTTTTCGGACAAGAGCAGCTGCTGTAAAGAATTTCTCCCAGCACTCTCAAAGATCATTATTAGAATACAGAAAACTATTACTGGTCCTAAAGCCTTTCTTCCTTCATTTAATTTACTACTGTGTCTTTTCCAAGGCTCCTACTGGATGGTTTTCTCCTACAGCTTTTAAAGAGATAGCACACATCTCTGTAGATGTTCTCTGTCACTGCTGACGTGTAACATCTTCAGAGGGTCTCCACCATGGCCTTGGATTTGGAAAGATATCTGATTTTTAAGTATTTCAGTTCAGTTACTGCAAAACATTCTTTATATATTCACTTTTCCTAATTTAAGCTTTGATTGAAACTCTCTCATCTTGAATCAGGAGGTTGCTAAATTATACTGAATTGGCTAAGCAAGGGATAAACCGACTTAACTAAGACTGTCTTTCAGTGGCCCTACGGAGACCAATTCAAAGTCAATTTAGGTAGATAACTATAAGGTTTCAGTGAAGAGCACAGATAAGGATATATACTAACCCTTGTAATGTGAGGCTAAATTGTCAGCCTCTTGTTAAAAGCCTTGTTTTATCAAAGTAGAGACAAAAAGAATATTATCTTAGCCTCCTTTAAATAAAAGAGATGTATAATTCTCTAGACAACCCTTTTTCTAGTTTCATCGTGTGCAACAGACCCAAGAAATTCTTCACCTGACTGTTTATCACACTATACATAGAGTATCTATAGCCTATACATATACTATCTATCGAAAGGATGCTGTAGTGTATATGAAATAAAAAATAGGGTTCTTGAAATTACAGCTGACAGAAGATACGGAGTGAGATATTAGGGACATGTAATGCAGAAGGGACAATCCAAGATCCTTAGTTGAATACAGTCTGCAATGGAGAGTATATGAACTGTGATCAGTAAAAAGAATGGGTCTCTGTGGTAATACATATTACTGAGTCATCTGTTTGTATCTTAATCTATCAATATATTTCTAATAGCATGGTGTGTCTCAAAAAAAAAAAAGAAAAAGGGAGAAAAAAAGTAAAAACTTTCTTGTATAAAAGTAAATTGTATAATCTCTCTGCCACTTAAGGTTCAAGTACTAGATAGCAGACACTCATGGATCTCTACCCTTAGTATGAGGAAGTGTGAATAAGGAAATTGGCTGATGTCATTCTGAGTAGATCAGCTTATTTCAGAAAAATTTGGGGTTTTTTCCTGTTCACGTGATATCTCTTTGAAAATGAAATGAATACAGTTTATAGCACTTATTTATATATTTTCATATAAATGGAAAATTATTGAAGGAAAATTTTAGTTCTTGAGATAAACAGCATAAGTCTGTTTTACTGTAACAGGACTTAGAATTAAAAAAATAAAACATGGATATAAGTAATCCTCATTGTCTGCAATCTAAAGAGTATTTGTGATAAGAGCATTCCATTACCTATCTATTTAAATTTGTGTCCCAAACACTAAAAGAGTGATATTTTACCATCTGTTGCGGAATGGCTCATATCAAAGTCTCATTCATGATCCTTAGCCTGCAACATTGCAAGAATTTATACAAGAAGAGTTAAACAGCATTAACAGCAACCAGAATTCCTTTAAAAACACTGGGAAAATTTCATATAATGTATCTTCAGTAACCCATACTTTTCACAGAAACGACTTTGTTTGCTGCTCTTGTTTGATGCTTTGTTTAATGCTGCTCTTCATGAGATGATCCAAACTTTCGGTCTGGACAATGTGACCCGCACATGATTTCCAGTGATTCCGCAGAGTTTTCAGCTGTTGACTGCCAGGAGGCCCTCCACAGTTGAATTGCATCACTCTGTTGCATATAACTTCCACAAAAGTTTCTTCACCAATTCTACGTCCTTCAACTACTTCCATTAGAAAACCTAACAGTACCATCTGCAAATTCTTGAAATCAATAGATGATGAAATTAGGTCAAAGAGACTGCCTTTTTTCATATAGTGCAAGTTTGACGCCACAACATTTTGCTCTGTTGCCAGTTATATTGGGTGCAGATGGTTTGGACAGACTCCAAGCAACAGGCTAAAAGCTGTAACATGCTTTCAGTGACTGAGTAGGAAAACACAGCAGCTCATCACTGCTTTGCTTGACCAGGTATCATCTGGTATGGTACCTTCTCTGTCCAGTAATACGACTTGCAAGGGGTCTTTTACATCATAGTTTGTGTGATAATTTTTTTAGTTTTGCAGCATACATTTCAAGGCAATATATGAATCTGAAATCACTGTGAGGTAGGAGACATCTTTTGACAAGTACCATTTTGACAATACATTTTTGTTGGCACCACGCGTGGCACATTTAGCTTATCTCTGTAGATGAGTAGTAATAAGCACCAACATATTTTTGATTTTGATTACCTGTTGTTTTTTACACTTTCTTAATATACTACATTCCCTGAAAGTTGAGAATTTGAGGTATTGAAGTTTTATGAAAAATAGCAGCTTCAATATATCATGAGCCTGACTTTTTAATTTGAAATGTGATTGGAGTGAAAATTGTGTTGCTCTCTTTTTTGTACCTGAGATGATCCCCACTGAAATCTGCAAAACTTTAGGGAGCCAGTCCATATAGGACACAGCTTTTCAGTGAACCTCAAAGAGCAGGTATCATAGCCCAGGAAAAGCAAACTTATGGTATTGACATATGTATGTTTCTAGACTGAGAGCCAAAAATGACAGGGCGATCACCTGGGAGTTCTTTGGTGTACAAAGTTTCACTCGTGCTAAAATTACCAGAGAGAAAGAACGGGCACTGAAATATCTTTGCAGATCTGGACTTCAGTGCCTTTTCATCAATGTTGTTTGAAATGGATGGAAAGGGGTGAAAAAGGCCACAAGGAGAAGCAAAATCTCAGATGGTTTAAATGAGCAGTGCTAAACTAATGTCAATTCACTTACACTGAAAGAAAATCTCATCCTCTGAACATTAACTGAGTCCTTCACTACACAGAGTAATAACAAAAAAACCCAAACAAACAAGAAATAAACAAACCATAAAGGGGCAGCTAGAAAAAAAAACCAAACAAAATAATCTTGTTTCCATGTAGCACGTACTTCATTATAAGAAAACAACTCTTACAGTATCGGTTGCACTTATTAACTATTTCCAAAACAAAAATATATAATTAAACCACTAAAAACTTGTCATTTTTGAGAGATATAATTCTTAATCCTGTTGTGTTCTATACCAGATGCTTAAATTTTTAAAAATATTTCTCAAAGAAACATTTAAAAGTATATTTTTTTATCTCTAGAAAGCTTCAAAAAGCTGGTGAAACAATAAACTATTACTTATCACTGAATTTATTCAACATTTTAAGAAGAAAGTACAGATTATATTCAATCAGGAAGCAGTCAATATGTGTGTGAAAGGAAAAATTACACCAGCAACCACCACACATTTCTACTCCATGGTTTCCCCTTTTCCCTACAAAAATAACACCCTCAATTCTAACACAAAAGTATGCTTTCTGGTTTTTCAACTGTAATGAATTTAAATATCCATTTGCTAGCCTTCAGTTAGCACCTAAAAACCTATTTCAATGAGGACCTTAGGATTAAACTGTAAGCAAGGAGTTGAACAGTCCACAGCACTTGTCTGGGAAAGGGTGATCTTCAGTAATTACATTTTTATTCCTACAAGACCATATGTGTAGAACTCCTGGTCCAGAGGGAATGTAGCATTCTGCAGACTACCAACTTTAAAATGAGCTAATGAACATGGAAAATTCAGCAGGCACACTGTAGAAGTGAGATTTGCACTGTAAATTGTTTTGTGAATTGATTTTTTTTTTGTCATGACAGCTTCATAAACAATGATGCACTAATATCAAAGAAATCTTTCATCCACCAACCCTTGCACTACCATTGCCCTAATTTTATGGGGAATTTGTAGCTTTTCTCACAGAAAGGAGGGGGATTTGATTTAAAAGCTACTAAATCCGACCAAGTTGGATTAACAGAGCTCACAGTTGTGACTATGTCAGCACCTGAATGCCCTGCAGTGGGGTAAGGACATTATGAGTTTGAGATATCATATCTGTGTGTATAAATATATATACATATGTACACACACACGCATATATATAAATATATATATATATATATATACATACATATATGCATTGGTATATAAGATCGTGCTAAACAACCACACATATAAGATCTCAGAGTACCATAAGCATTCATTTGCCAGTAGCATATCTCAACTAGCTAGATCCATATATGTTTTGAAAAAGGCTGAGCTCTTCACCTTCATTGGATTAACAAAATGATTGATGAAATTCAGTTGTATCTTAACAAGAAATATGAGTTAAAACTCAGCCCCCAAATTAAGTATACATCAAGCCTGATAGATGTAATCAGAGATAACATCCACAAGAATTGTAGATTTCTGACATAAGTAACTCTATGTTTATGTCAGTAAATGTAAGAACTGTCCTGAAAAAAATACTGTTTCATCTCTAACTATCACTTGTGTTCAGCTGTTCTTCTATATCTAAAGTATATATCAGCTTTGAATAAGTGAGTGAAAATTCAGTCTTAGTCATATAAAAGAAAAAAAAAGTTATTTATTTTCGTCTAGAAGTCTGCTCTTAGGGCAAGGATGTTTTTTCTCTTTGTCTTGCAGATTCAGGCACAACAACTCTCTTAGCTTAGCTAATTAATCTTGCCTCAACTGCTGATTCCACAAGTGATGAGATTCTCCACTTGTCACCTAGGAAATACAGCTTCTGTAATAGAGAGAAGTTTCCACCTGTTAGAGTATTAAAACCTCTATTGAACATTTAAAAAGTTCTGAAGACCTTGCCCATGTAATTGAAGAATATTAGAATTTTGGAGTTCTGAAGTATAGATGACTACCTATCTGGTTTTGGTTTTGTTTCTGTATTGTTTCTTTTTCAATCCCATTTCTGTTTCAAACCAAAGTAGTAACAGCTGCTTGATAAATAAATTTTTGCCACGTGCCATGCTGCCGTTTACCTACAGCGTTTGATTTTTCACTTTAAAAAGTTTTCTAGAAAAAAAACAAATCACTCTCTTTTTGACTAATTAACTACATTACTAGATATTTGTTATTTTTTCCATAGGAAGGAGAGGAAATGCTCTCCTCTGGAGACTACTGTAACAATTATTTCAATTCTACAATTATGGTGAAAAGAGAAAGTATGTGAGGATCCACGGTCTGCCAGATGAGTTGATGATGAAGCTGAAATAAACCTTTGTGACATTTTGCCATTATTGATAAAATATTTTCATTTATTTTCTGCCTACTCTGTTCATCAGGAATTGATTTCTAGAAAATACTATTTGAGAAAGGAATTTGCATTGCCCACTGTTGGACTGAACAGTATTGCTGCTGTTTGTTATAAGCAGACCTTAAGGTCAGCGTGTTTATTCCATCAGCCACTTATTTTGATCATGGACAGTAAAACCATCTGGCTGAACGTCTGAAGATCTCTTAGTGAAAGGGCTGCTGCTGGGTGGTGACAGCTGTTTGTTACACTGACCATAGGTGCAATCCTTGAATAGGGGATTCTTCGTCCCAGTTCTAGTTGTCCTCCCTCCTACCTCCGACATCATTTCCCATATTCACTCTGAATTGCTGTCCCACTCTTTGTTTCTACCCTACTGGGACAGGGAGCTGAGAGTTCTGTAATATCATTAGTGACTGCCTGACTTTACTTTTCTGCTTCAGCCCTGCTTGGCAATTTGTTTTCAGTAGCTGGACTCTCACCTATACTCTAAATTTACAGAAAGTATAATCTCAAGCTTTCCTTCCATATCACAATTTCTAAACTATTAACCACTCTTGTTGCCTTCTTTGTTTCAATTGGTATAAATCCTCAAATTGCAGCATCCAAAATTGTTTGAAGTGCTCCAGCTGAAGTCTTAACAAGTCTAACTAGAGAAATATTATTACAGGGTTTTTTTAATACATTCCTATTTATGCATTCAAGTAGTTTTCTTGCCTTTCTTATAAGTGTAACAATATTGATTCATATTTACTTTCCTATTCAGCCCCTTAGATCTCTTTCTGCAGAGCTGATAACCTACCCAGCAAATCTCTGACTATTTTTTGTTGCCTGGCTTACTATTCTTTCCTAGATAAGAGGTCTCCCTCTTGCTCATATTGAGTAGTATATGATTTTTTTTTTTTTCAAAGCAAGTCATCAAGGTAATTTTGAATTTTAATTCTGGGGGTTTTTTCAATGCATAAAGGTTCTTTAAAATGCACCCAAAAAGAAGTTACAAATGGATCATTGTTAAAGAGATACTGAGTATGAAAATACATCAAAGTTTTGGTCTGTTAAACGTTTGCCACACTTAATATCGATAATGAAAAAACAGGTGATAGAAGCAACACTTTCAAGCTGATCTTACCAATATATTCATACAGAGCGCATTTCCTTATTTATTTACAATAACATAATATACAGTTCTCCTGCCTATGAGCCCTCATACTCTGCTTTCAGTTGAAATTAGGTCAGTTCACCATGGTTTGTGCACTAATACATACTGACTTTCACCCATGTCCCTATTTTTCTTTCCAGAGTTTCTAAATGGCAAGTTTGATTATTTATTACAGAACTTTTATGGGAAATTAAAATCAAACTTATTTTTCTGCATAATTCTCTGGCTTCTCTTTTGCTTATGCTATTTGCTTGTGGGCAAAATGGCGCCAGACATACAATTGTGTTTTCTACTGCAGAGTAAGTCTGATTAGTGAAAAAGCTCATCAGGTGTAAGAATTAATTTAAATTTAATGAAAATCTAATGGGTGAACCATCTAATCCTGGTCACTTGGGATTATCTTTAAAGACAGGCAACATTTGGAGTAAAAACAAGCAAGAAGGGAGGGATTTTCTCTCTAAAAAATGTTCTCAAATATGAAACAGAAAATGAAACTCTCTGCCTTCTGCATGCGACTTACAAAGAAGATTTACAAGAGGTTGTTGTTGTAAATTGAAATCCAGTTCCCTTTGAAAAAAGCAATAATTCAAAATATCCTTAGAAATTAATTGAATTTCTGAAAATGAAAATTATTAAATACCATGAACTAAATAGCTAAAACAGCCACAGAGTCACACAATATTCTGTGTTGGAAGGATCATCGAATCCAACTTGACTCCAACTTGAAGGATCATCCACAAGGATCATTGAGTCCAACTCTTAAGTGAATGGCCAGTACAGGGATCAAAGCATCACTGTGCTCTAACCAACTGAGCTAAAGACGCAAAAACAGGAATTAAAAATTGTGACAGATTTTCCTGCCACAGAGGAGAATAGACTGAAGGCACAGGCATTCTAGAAAAATTGACCACATTGCATTTGAAAAGCTTTATAAAACATAAGCAAAAAGAACCTATAGCAAGAGGCTCTCAATCTGTTACTCTAGGAGGAGAATTAAATGTGCTACTTAGAAAAAAACATGTTCTTAATGAAAAGCACAAGTT
Source organism: Serilophus lunatus (assembly GCA_013399895.1). Taxonomy (NCBI): domain Eukaryota; kingdom Metazoa; phylum Chordata; class Aves; order Passeriformes; family Eurylaimidae; genus Serilophus; species Serilophus lunatus. The sequence continues at coordinate 193,295 of VXBA01003725.1, read as the reverse complement.
GGAGATTCTATGGAGAAAATAGCAATAAACTTGACAGAATAATACCCCAACGACTTATAAAGTGCGCCCAGAGGAACACTGACCAAGCTAACTGAAATTAAAGCAGCTATTAAACATTTTTTTCATTATTATATATTACTCCCAGATAAACAGAGATCATATCAATGACATCAACTGCAAATTAAAGATTGGGGATGGTGTTGGGGTTTTTTTGCATGTGTGCTTTTTTATTTTTTGTTTTGTTTTATTTTATTTTGCAATTCTTCTGCTGCTGCTCCCTGTTTGTTTCAGATACCAGGAAAGACTAATCTCCAGGCTAAATGGGTATCAGATACATTTTATTAAAGCAGTTAAAAGGTAATTGCTGTTTCTAGCTTTCTTTTAAAAAGGAAACAACAAAAAAAAGAAAATACTATTAAATCTACATGATAATATATTCGTATTTTATATAAAAATATCCAACCTACTGAAGAGAGTTATCTGTAGTGTATTATGTAGTGACAGACAAACCTCACATGAGCAACATGTCCAGCTCTTTTAGAATGTCCTGTGGTTTAAGAAATTATAGGAGAACTTTTAATTTAAAAAACTAGAATAAATAAAAAAGTACTACCTGATAGAAAAACAAGCTATAGAAGGAAAAGAACAATTCTATATTAAAACCCCAGGTTAACATTTTAAATTAATCAGTGTGAAAGACAAATATACCTGTTCATAGTAAGGGAATGAAACACGCATAATTTAACCAGATGGTCATATTTTAGCAGCAGAAATAATTGGATTATGTATTTGAGTTTTTGTACACTCAGAGGATGGGTAGATGTGGAAATGTGAATGAACATAGGAAAAATAGCATAGACCTATTTATACAAGTAGTGATTTAAGCATCATATACCTTCTAATTCTTCCACACTGCACTGCTGTATCTATTACAAGGAGAATATAACCTGCATACACCATCAAATCATAATGAAAAACAGCTCAGGCTGATGGGTGAGAGAAAGTAGGGGGAATCTCTTCAGATAAGAATATAGAAATTGTCATGGTTACAAATGGACAAGGGATTGCAAAGCTCCAGCAGCTGGTAGAAACTGTGAGAACACATAAGAATTTTTCCAGTCAAAGCTAGTAGGAAACATAGTTAATTAAGCCTGGTAATCACTTATTTTCACAAATAAGAACTGTGATTTTTTTTTTTCATTTGTCAAGCTAAAAGCACATTTTTCTACATTCTTACCCCCTCCAGGAAGTTATGAGTCTCAAGTGTCTTTTCACTACTGACAATATTGACCAATCATAAGGTTTTTAGCACAGTAAGATAGATAAACACTAAGTATTTCTTCTAATGAAATAGGTGATTAAATAGGGAAGATATGAGAAAAATAAAATGTAAAAATTTTAAGAAATCTTGTACTAGGATTCCTCCCTGGAAACTATGAGGACACAGCACTTCATTTTGCAAATGAGTCAGTGCTTGTGAAATGTTCTCTTGAACATTGTCTGCCTGTCTGTCTTTTTGTTGCCCTTCCTATGAACACAAGCAGAAGGAGGGATGAGAGGAAATCTGAATGTTCTTTCTTAGGGATCCAAGTGGGTCCTTACAAAACAAAAAGATGACACATGGGAGCAATCACCCTCCACTGCTCAGTACTCTTGCAGTAATTCCTTACTAGCATGAACCAAGTTGTCTACTGGAGAAAGTGTTAGATGTTGGGCACAAAGTATTCCCCTCCTTGCCTCTCTCCTCTATTTTATCAGTTTCCCATTTGGTAGTTTACCATTGGAAATGACACTGGCATATGCTCAGTAATACCTTAAAATAGCTCTCCATTATTTCAGACACAACACTGATGTCAAAATTGTAGTAACACATTAAAATAATCCATTATTTGTTGTTTATTCACTGACAACTCACAGAGTACAATTACTTCATATACTGCTATTCCTGTGAAATATATAACAGAACTCTAATTTTCCATTTGCATTTTTCCCCCTGTTCAAGTAGTATTGTAAATATAAAACCAAGATGGGATTACACAGGGGCCATTTGCAAACACTATGTATTTTCCCTGTGTGAGCACTGCCATGACTGCAGAGAAGTGGCATCAATCTGTGACTCACAACTGCACCTAACCTGTCCTCTGTGACTAAGCTTTAGAAGGAGTAAAGCAGGTGCTTTCAGAAACCCCCTGTGCTCAATTGCTTAGCCATAAACGGAACATGGCAAGAGCCTTTCCTGTTTACCTCATAAGATCCCTTTACCAGACAGCCAACAGAAGTTTGAAAGGAAAAGGACAGGAAATTAGGCATAATTACTTCTTCTCTTTTTCCTTCTGATCAAAATCACTCCAGCCTTTTCAACGCTGAGATACAATCTGCAATAGTTTCTCTTTTTTTTTTTTTTTTTTTNTTTTTTTTTTTTTTTTTTTTTTTTTTTTTTTTTTTTTTTTTTTTTTTTTCTCCAATTTAATAGAGAAGGTGTGTCCTGGGTTACACAAAAATTCTGGTATCCACCTTTTCTTTTTTCTGGATTTGGACTATTGGTGCTAATGCTTTGCTGACAATGTGCAGAGTGGCCAGCCAGGTGCTGAGGTCACGCATGCCTGCCACCTCAGATGGATATTGAACTAGATTAGGAAAGAGGCAAATTCAGCTAGATGGGGCAGTGTTTCTTTGTCCTTGGATAGATCACTGGGCTGTGATAACTGTGCTCTGGGGAAGCACTGGAACAATTCACACATAGCCTGAAAATATTCACCTCTGCTGATGGGCCATAATGGATCCACCTGTGCTGACATAACTGGCAGCTGCAACATCTTAGGAGGTGTCTGTGAAGGAAGATAATGCCAGTATCCCCCCAAAATGCCTGGAATGGTAGAGTTTAAAAAAAAAATATTTCCAAAGGTGAAAACACCAAGAAAAACTAAGGAACACTAAACCTAACAGTTTTACAAACACCAGGCCTTAGGAAAAAAACAACTCACCTCCGCTGTTCTTGAGACTTTTATTTTTCCTCCTGCCCTCATTGCCTGCTGAAGGGACCTTCCAAAAAGTCCGCAACCTTATCTTCCTCCCATGTCAGGGAGCCCATCCCTGTGGAATGTGGGAGAAAAAAACACAAACACATTCCCAGGAAGGCTGTCTCTCTCTCCTATGGGAGAATTCCCCTGCATGAACATGCCTTAACTCTTCAAACATAAGTCTTCTGAATTCATCTATGCCTACAGTGTCAAAGGCTCTTGAAATGACCTGTGATCCAGTATTATATCATCCACTGAAGAAATTCCTGCCCTGCAGGAGGTATCTAGGACATTCCCACCTAGCCTGAGCCCAATAAAAGATCACACTTGGACTTCCCTCAATTTCGGGTTTTCTTGCCTCACCACAGAGGAATTTTCCTTACCATATGGGGCTTCCATCACCACCTTGATGGATCTAGGCTGCAACCACCACTTTGACAGGACTACAACCACCACTCTGACCAACAAACATTGAAATTGCAACAACCAAGCCTCATCATTGGTCACCTAGGGTGCTCTGACTGCCTGGACCACAGACTCACCCTAGCACTACCCAAGTGTCTGGTGGTATCAAATCCCACCTATCTGCCATTTCCTGCCAATGCTGACTCTCCAACTTTTCCTGCCAGATTTTCCAGGCATGGGAGAGGGTAACCATGCCCTGTGGCCTCATGCGGGCTTTTTTTTTTTTCTGTGTGGGAGAGGCCAGCTGCCATCTCAATTTCATCCAGTGGGCAGGGCTTGGGAAGTTTCTCCTCATTGGTTGGTTTAATCTGTTTTATCAGTATTGCTAGTAGCATTCTTCTTGGTAAAGTGTTATTTTTTCACTTGCATCCTTACATTTTTGGTCTCTCTCTCTATATTGGAGAAACCAGGATGAGGGGGCATTCATTATTTAAAATGTTTGCCTTCCAGAGCAACTGCTACATATATTGAGGCCCTGTTTCAAGAGAAATGACCAGACATTGCTTGTTGATGGGAAGTAGAGAATAGAATCTTAGGTTTTTTCCTTTTGCTCGTGTGTGTGTGCATGCAACCTTTCACTTTTGCTCTAAACTGCCTTATCTGAATCTATATATTGTTTTCCATCTTGTTTTCTCTCCCTTGTCCAGCTGAGAAGGGGGACTAATAGTGCAGCTTAGTGGGCATCTGAGGTTCTGATACGGTCAGGCCATCACACCACATATAGTCCTTTTTCTCAAATATCCACAGCTGAGAATATACTTAAAATACACCAGACAAATATTTCTGCAGCCCTCATTTCTTCCTACCCAAAGCCACCTTTCCTCCACCTGCAAGCCAAATACCAAACGTGCAGAGCAGGTGAGAACACCCAGGTTTTGTACTTATGCTCCATAATGTAAATTTGACTGCAATATGAAGCCAGGAGTTAGAGAGCACTCTTGCTGAAGCTACCTGCTTCCTAGAATCTACTGATGTTCATTAAACGAGGAGACTCTTTTGCTCAGCATATCTCTGAATACTGTTTTCTTATAAACTGAGCTGAACAGAGTAAGATGATAAAAATAGTATCCTGTGTAGGTTCTTGTAAGGAAAATGATTTATACATAAAATCATTATTTTTACACTTTGTTGGAAGTGACAGTCCTGCTCTGATAATGAAATATAAAATGGACTTCTGTACCTGCTTTATAGTTTACAAATGTGTCCTTATAATGGCTTTGACTCACACACTTAAAATCTTTATATAGATTGAATCAAGCTCCTATTTTATTATGATATTTTGTTTAAAAAATCTGCAGCAAATATTAATTTATCTAAGAACTAAACTGCCATTTAAGAAAGACGGTTTCAGGTCAAAGAAGTGTGTTTGCAGCTTACTACAAAACCATCCTCCTAATTGACTAAGAAGGCAGTATTTTTAAAATCTATCACTAGGTACCCCAAGTATGATCACTGAAATATTATGGAATAGAATTAAACATTATTTTGTCTTTAATTTACTTCTTTGGCATACATATGTTTTGCATTTCTCTTAGCTTGGAAAACAAACCTAGACTTCTGAGTTTCATATTCTCATTTGTTGATTTAGTCCAATGATTTTGTGCTTGCATTGCCAGACAATTTTTCTCTTAATTCTCTTTCCATTAGAACGCCTAAAAAAAGAACATAGCTCTTTCAGATTTAGATTCTATTAAAGGCTAAATTTATCCAAATGGTTAACCAAAACTGACCTTCTGCTCTCATTCAAAGTTTAAACATGGTCTTTGAGTTGCTTATATTTATGATTCACTTGATCTCTTATTTGTATGTCTTAGACTTCTCCATGTTGTAATGCTTGCCTGAATACTGAAATGCATAGAAAGGTTGGCACAGTTTTATTAATTAATGACTTCCTGGGGGAAAAAATGTCACTGTATAAATAGTGCTGTCATGCCTATAGGTGGCAATTAGAAGGAGCTTCAGCATTTTTAAAATCCTACTCAGAAAATCCTTGGGACAAAATCAAGCAGATTTGTATACCTTCCAGTCAGATGTTAACGCAGACATTAATTGCTGTTAAGTGGAACATTCATAGCTTGTTGCATCTTCATCTGACTGCCATCAAGGCTAAATTGTCTTCTCATAGTACACATCCCACTATGGTTTTTAAGCCAAATTCATCTTATTGGAATATGATAACAATCCCACCCAAAATATCAACAACACCAGCCTCTCCAACCCATTTGACACCCCTCTCCCTTTTTTCCAGGGGAATCCTTATCTAGGTACTTGCTTCCTCCATCTTTATGCAATGCTCTTTACATTTCATGCATTATATTCATGATATCTTCTTTCCCATCCCACTTGTTCAGCCCCTACTAGTTGGGATCCCCTTCCTGCTGCAAGTGACTGGGGTTGGCAAGGACCTGAGCTGGATGTATTCATGTTGTCTTTACAACAATGAAAATAAGCTCATTCTCTAGGCCTCCAAATTAGTCCTATTTATAATACTGCAACTGGACATGGATGAATTTCATAGCACCTATCATGATAACATCAAAGTCTTTCATAATATTAAAAATATATCAAATGTACCTCTTGGAGGAAAATCTTAATTTTCTCGTTCTTTTATTCTAGTTTGTTGAAATAAAATAAGCTGCTGGCAGATTCCATTACTTTCCGTTTGGCACATATTTAAGTAGATGAGTTTTGTTGCATACTCTGAAACTAGGAAATTCAGGCTCAACCAGATCTGATCTGTAACTCTGTTCCATAAAAATCCTACTGGGTTTTATTTCTCCTTCCCCAAAAAATTTCCATTCATCTCTCAGCAGGACTCCACTCCATCAGACTGGACTCCATCAGACCCTGGTTTTAGTGATGAATAGGAAACATGAATGGGAAGACAGGAAGATAAATAATTCTGCACAGAGATCATAATAAGGAGTTTGACTGGCTTGAAAATCTGATTGGCAGCCAAGGAGTGTGCCAAGCATATGTATCAAAAATTTTAGCTGGTTAGCATCAGCACGCATTTGCTGGGAGATGATTCCATATTGTGCAGCAGAAACAATTAGTAATCATTCCTGTACCAGCTGTAAGTAAAACACTTCCTTATCATTTCTCATGGGAAAAGAAAGATACTTGAAAACTCAGGACAAAAAATTACAAATTACTGGATCAAACAGCACAAGAAATGAGCATTCAGTTTCCTCTTGTCCTGAACTTTCAGTGTGAACTGGAATATAGCAACTAATATTTTCACACTCATGGCCAGTGACAGGACTCGAGGAAACAAGTTGTATGGGAGAGGTTGAGGTTGGTATATTGGCTTTTCTGTGGCCAGGTTTTGATAGCAGTGGGGAGGCTGAGGGAGAGATTTCTTCAAGAAGCTGCTGGAAGTTTCCCCATGTCCAGCAGAGCCAATGCCAGCTGGCTCCAGGCTGGGCCTGCTGCTGACAAAGGCCAGGCCAATCACCAGTTAAAGGAACTCCTCTGTGATAACATATTTAGGAAGGAAGGAAAAAAATGGGTTTCAGAAGAAGATGGCTGCTGGAGAAGTGCAGAGAGAGAACATGTGAACAACAATGCAGACACCAAGGTCAGTGCAGAAGGAGGGGGAGGAGATGCTCCTGGTGCCGGAGCTGAGATCCAGCTACAGCCTGTGGTGAAGCCCATGGTGAAGCAGCTGTGCCCCTGCAGCCCATGGGGGGCCCCAGGAGTGCGGAGACCCACCTCCAGCCTGTGGAGGAGGCCATGCTGGGGCAGGTGGATGTTGCAGGGAGGTTGTGGCCTGTGGGAGACCCATGTTGGAGCCACGTCCTGGCAGGACCCGTGGGGAGAGGACTCCACGCTGGAGCAGGATTTCCTGTTGAGATTTGTGGCCTGTGGGGCCCACGCTGGAGCAGCTGCACCTGAAGGACTGCACCGTGTGGAATGTGAGCCATGTGGAAGCAGTGTCTAAAGGGCTGCTGCCCATGGGATGGACTCTCACCCGAGCAGTTCGTGAGAGGGACTGTCTCCTGTGAGAGAGAGAGACTCACATTGGAAGTTTGTGAAGAGCTGTCTCCTGTGGGAGGGACCCCACGGGAATGCAGTTGGAAGGACTCTTCTCCCTAAGCAGCGGCTGTAAACAACAGCTGACTGTCACACACACATACCTCCCGCTCCCCCGCCCATCTCCCTGCACCGCTGAGGAAGAAGAGGTTTAATGTGAAGGAGGAGGGGGTGGAGGGAAAGGTGTCTCCTATTGTCTCTCACTTTTTAGCTCTGATCTTGTTAGTAACAAATTTAACCTGTATCCCTGCATGGAGTCTGTTTTGCCTGTGATGGTGATTAGTGACAAATCTTTTATGGTCCTTATCTCCACTCACAAAGCCTTTTGCTATATTTTCTCTCCTCTGCTGTTTGCAGAAGGGAGAGAGAGAGTGGCTGTAGTTTGGGCTCCTGGGATCCAGCCTGGGTTAAGCCACTACAGCTGGCTATCAGGAGAAGGTTGAGTTGAGCAAAGGGTGGTTGAGCACTTGAACAGGCTCCCCAGGGTAGTGGTCACAGCACCAAGCCTGAGTTCAACAAGTGTTTGGACAATGCTCTGAGGCACGTGGTGTGATTCTTGGAGTGTCCTAGTCCTGCAAAGGGACACGAGTTGGGCTCAGTGATCCTTGCTGGTCCCTTCCAGCTCAGTATATTCTGTGATTTTATAACCTCTCTGCATTTTTGATGAAGATTGCAAGCAGCCATGGGAGTCTGTTCTTCCTCACAAATGCCTTTGCTATGTGAATCCAAGGTTTTCATGTGTTTGTGATGGCATAAAGATGTTATAAGGTACTGATATCACATTATAGCAGACAAGACTCTAAAGGATATATTCCTGTTGGAAATAAAGCTTTTCAGTCTGGTCTAATTCTGCAGAGAACTAATTTCATTCTCTTAATACAGAAAAAATAAATGAAAAATGTTGGTGCATATGTTAGATTTGTATAATCCTGAATATTAAAACACTTGAATGTTCAAATATTCGAAAATTTAACTTTTATTAGGCTGATATGTACTTGAAACAAAGCCAGAGTGTCACCTCAATGAAACAATCAGTTTTCTAAAAATAGAGATATTTATTCCATTCTCTGAGTCATTTTTCTTTTGTGCGTATGTGTGTAGTAAATTTTTTTTCTTTTTCTCTCATCAGATACTTGGGCCTTGAAATATGATGTTAGAAGCATCAATATTAACTTCTCTGCTAATTTTCCTCTACAAGGAAAGAAAGGCATGTCTGTTGATCTCTTTTCAGAGTCTCAGTTTTAATAACACTCCTGTTTTATTCAAAGCTTTATTTTATCATATAAGAAGATTTAGCCACTCCTTTTGATTCAGTATGATAACTACAGAAATACAAGGTTTGCAAGGGAGGATTAGATATTGCACTACTGAGCACTGAGATGTTCAAAATTTTGGCCCCAGTCTGCTCAGAGGGGAATTTGTAACCACAGATTTGGCACCCCATCTATTGCTTGGAGAGACATGTGTGATTGTAGAAGCCAACACAGAAGCCATCAAGGTGGCTGCAGAATCAGGTGGTTTACCCATAGGTAAATTGTAGAAGAATGATTTTTCCTCCAAAATTTCTAGGTTTCATTTCGGACCAAATAAAAATATGTCTTTTTTACAATCATGAACCCCTTCTTTGACTGAAGTGTCTTAGTCAATCTTATTTTTTTTTAATTGCCCAGAAAAAGAAGAACAGTGGTTGTTGACCTCCTTCCCTCAGGCACATATTTAAAGATTCATTAGGTAGATAGTAACTGACAGTGTTTCAAAAACACAATGGCTTTCATATTTACCTGGGATGCTTAGATACTCAGATACTCATCCATTCTTCAGTGAACACAGAGATATATTAACAAAGAGGAGAGAGATGTAATCTAACCATTCACCTTGCGAGCAGGACTAACGTCTCAAGGGATGGTTTCTGTGTTCAGGTCCCAGCTGCTGACTGGGCAAAGGAATGTCCCTGAGCAACAGGCTCCAGTGCCTTCTGCTTGCTGCTGAGCAGGAGGGTTTTTCTGATAGGCTTAAGGAACCCCACGGCTGCATTTTGCTGCCAGGGTTCTACTCAGGTGGAGATGCATGGAAAGTCCAAACACTCAGAGCAGGCTGAGAGGATCAAGGCTGCATAAGACAAAAGCTTAAAAATGCTGCTCTGTGAATCATGAGATAAATATTGCTGCTGACAATTTGTGCAGTATTTTGGTTTTGTGTAATTGTTCAAAGGCAGAAGTGCGGTTGCTGGAGAAAGTGCTGATGAAAAATGAGCTATTCGCTCTTTAAATGGCAGTAGTGTGAGGTTTAGCAACTGAACAGCTACAATATTTGATGATGCATTTAGGGATTAAAAATGGTGTTTAGACTTTCAAACCTCCACTTTCTTTAAGCTTTTTTTTTTTTTTTTTTTTTAATGGAGAATATAAATCTGTTGAAGTAGGTGAAGAGTAAGATTTTCAAAAATTCCCTGCATTGACTTTGAAATAAACCAATAAATATCACATCAAACAACACAAAAAGAGTAGAGTCGTTGGCTTTTCTGGAACCCCCCTGTCTTCAGCAAGTTTCAGAGCCGTGGTTTTGCTAATACTTTTCATTTCTGTGCCTTACAATCACAGCTGGCAGAGAAGCTTTTATCTGCGATGTATACATATCTAAATATGTTTTTTCTTCCAGTTTTCATGTAGCTGAAAGTCTGACTCAGGAAGCTCTTGTCACAGTAAATATTAAAAATTATTACTTACCCAACAACCATTAGTGTGAGAATATATGTCATTTATTATGAAAATTAGTCCATCTGCCTTCTAGATGCTGAGCTGTTATTTTTTTCCAGTGTTGCCACAAAGCGTTGAAAATAAAGATTCTCATAGGGACATAGTGGACCATGTTTTGGAAAACTAGAAAACACAATCAAAATCAAAGAAGGAGGGAATATAAATTGAAGAGATTAATTCAGTTATGGGCCTGCGGGTCACTATGGATATTTTTCCAGTAAAGTAAATAAAGTGTTTTCTGTGGGTTTTTTTAGTTGAGAGGGAGGTCAGCAATCTGTAAGAAGTTAAAAGGTGAAGATTATCATGATACGGGGATAGAAAGTCCTGTGTTTTCTCCAATTAGATCTTTTAGCCTCGTGCTTGTGGGATGGGAGTGTGAAAAAGAAACCAATGCATGTTTCATTCTCATATTGAAATGAGCAAGTTCTTCCTGAAAATGGACTGATAAACCCTAGGAAAGCACTCTGCCACAATACAGAAGACATGCTGCCTCTAGCAGCTCAGTGAAACATCATGGTATTCAGAAGGTAGTAGAAGGCATCTAAATCCAATCCTAAAGTAGGAGCCAGATGGAGCCAGTTCAGGCTGCACAAAGGGTGAGTCTAAGCAAAAGCACTGACCACCACAGCTGAAATAATTCCATTTTTAAAAGCAATGCATGACAACAAAAATCACATCTCATACAACTGGGTTGAGACATTTCCAATATCCTTATAGACTGGACAGTTCCCAGCTGCTTCTATTAAGGTAAGACCTTCTCCATTGCCCCTTGGGAATAGAAGTTACTTTGCTACTTGCAAAATTATTTTACGTTTTATATATTCCATTATATATAGTATATTCTAGATTTACATAATTTTAAATTATTTAGGTTTTCTCCAGCCACTGGAAAACATCCTCAGATCTGAAAGACAGGCTAATTTTAACACATTATTTTCCTTAGTTTAGACAATTCTGGAAGAGCTTTCAGGCCCATTCAGGATAAGAAGCAAGCTCCTTGAACTTGACAGGTTTGTACCGATCTTAAACTACATAAAAAGGAGGTTGAAAGTAATTCTTTATAAAGGCCCCAAATCCCGAGCAGTTCTAATCAATCTCATGAGATGATTCATAAAAAATGAGCAGTCATTGTGTTTGATGATCTAGTTCACAATTTTTTTAATTCTTGTGTTGGCCATGTTGCATTCTAGCAGTTTAATAGACAAATAGATTTATACAGATTTCTTCTTTCATATACATGTGCTAATGTACTCAGGAGGTCCAATATAGTAAAGTGAGGTTTTATTTTTCCTGGTAGTCCTGCAGGCACCTTATCTTGGACTGTGAAAGCTCTCCAACTTGAGTTCACATTTTATTTCCTTTACACATTGTGGCCTTGGAGTTTTTTCAGACCCCGGCTGAATTAGTTCCTTTTTAAAAATAAAGTGCTCTTGGCTAATCACTTAAATAATTGAAGGGCCGCTTGGGCACAAGGAACCCATGGAAGTTATTTTTTCTGAATGTCTGTGAAGAAGGTGACTCAGAAGACATGTGCTACAAGCCTGCCTGTGCAAAGCCAGCTAGCAGAGGCCTTTGTATTAACGTCATTAACTTCTGCAGAGGACCAAAGAGAGTCCAAACTGGAGGACTGGGATGTTGGTATGAGACCTGCCCTGCCATGTTCCTGACTAGATTACTACTAGGTCTTACAGTTCTAAGACTCTAATAATACCACCAAGGCAATTAATGAAGTAGGTTCTTAAATTATTTTTTTTTAGTGGCAAATTTTTTGTTCAGGCAGATGAAAATCATTATTTTTCTTTTTAAATAAACCCGCTCAGGTGAGCTTTGCTGCAACTGCTCTATGTTTAATTTTTTCTGAAGGACTGCAAAGACCAGAAGATAAGCAGGAGGTAAGGTAAGAAGAGAACAAATTACAAGACATCACAAAGACAAAACATAATTATAAGAGCTTGCTCCTAAAGCCACAGAAATCAAGTGTCTGCAGCATCTTGACCTGTCAATCTGCTTCTAGTACCAAAGCCTTGCAGTGTGGGTATGTTATACACATGAAATTTGACATTTCTGAAATAAAAACCTTATATGTTTTATTTTTACATAAGGCACTTGCTGGTCTTTCATTGCATTCTAGTACAGGCTTTTGACTGGTAATTTTAAAAGCTTTGGTTTAAAATTTTGAGAGACCTTCAAATTGGAGATTGGTAAAATGAACTGAGTTACTCTGAATTCCTGTACTGACCAGATGACAGCTAAATATCCACTTGATCATATCATAGGATATAAATCGTTTTGTTCCTCTGTGCAAATTACTTGGTTGTCAAAGTTATTAGAATATGTCTGATAATAAAAGATATATTCTCTATTGTAGATGTAATCATATTGTTTGCAGTTAATACAAGCCTGTTTGAAAACAGCAGTTTCCATAGGAACGGTTTACCCAAATAAATTTAACATGGACAAGTGTGTCATAAATAATTGGTCCTGCCCTGAGGGAACCACTAAAAACCCAAAGAAAATGCATGGGTAGACACAGAGAAAATAAAAAGCTCTGAGAAAGACATATAATGATGGCAAATTGGGAAAATTGCATGGTTTTTCTATTTGGAAATCTTTTCAAAGCTAAAAAAATACAAATGTTCCTCTGTTTAGGAACATTGCTGATATAGAGTAGGAGTTCATATTTTACCTCTTAGGAACTTGTGTTCAAGTAATACTGCATGAAAATCTTAAATTATATTGTAGCTACATCTTGGGTTAAGTTTATCCATTTATATTGCACACCGCCTCTTAATTAAGAAGAATACATGCACATTTGTAATACATTTTTAGAATGCAAATTTTAAAAAATGTAAATGTTATGTAACATCTTGCAGAAAGGATAAATATTGTACTATAGCATCTTCTCAGACTACAATACCTCAGGAAACAAAGGTGCTTGCATCCAGTAAATAACTACTCTCCCTGGAGATCACAATATAATGAACATTTTCACTGTCTAATACTCTCCTAGGAAAACTGGAAATATAATTTTGCTCTCCTTTTAAACCAAGGAGAGATCAGTGGACAAGTACCAAACCCAGAGAAACACAGGTGTCTGGTAATGTCTGTAGTATAACAGGGGCCCCTAACACTAAGCAACAAGGTGTTAGGCGCCATTTATGGATAAGGGTGAAAAGGAAGAGCCTAAGACACCTGTTTCAAGGGATGCTTCAGGAGTTATTACTCTGGTTAATTAAATTTATCTGTATTAATGGCAATATTTGAAATTTCTTCTCTTCAGTAACAGGCTTGAGAAATCTTACCTGAGTCATAATTTTGAAACTGTAAGAAAACTCTGGCCATATGTTTAAGCAATTGTTTCTTTTGAATTATGTTTTAATTCTGGTTAGTTTTTCACAGTTAATTATAAGCTTGGTCTTGAAGCCTCAGCAGTGAGGGCCAAGGCAGAGAACTGCCAGCTTGACTGAAAGCTCTGGATAGGCTCCGGATCCAGCTAACTTCTGTAGGCACATGATTTATTTTCCTGACCTTTTGTCCTCTGCCATGACTTCAAGGTGGACAATACAAAGGTATCTCTTTGGAAAGATATGTGGCTTGCAGAAATTCCTGTCTGGAGAAAAGAGCATCTCCATTAAATGCAAAAAGCTCAGTTTTCTATTTCTAAGTGATGAGCTAAATTAGGTAACAAATCATTGAGAAGGAGATTAAACGGAAGCAAAAATACCATTTCCCACAATATCTTTCAGGGCCAGCTGCCAGGAAAATTACTTATATCGTGATGCTATTTACGATAGTGTGCCAACTGGCTAAGCTGTCTGGCTAGGTAAGAAAAATTCGTCAGTTCAGTCAAAATATATAACTAGAGTGTAAAGTATCTGAAGTGATCTGTTGTATTTTCCTGAAAACCTTTTCTTTATGCCAATGAGTAATGACCCTAAATTACTGAAGGTCTACTCTGCCTATGAATCTGAGGCCTCCAATTATATTCTTTTTCATTTGGAAATTTGACATATTTGATTAGTCAAAGCTCTAAAAGAGTTACATACAATATAAGGCAGAATTATGCTATTCAGTAAAGAACTAGTCTCCAAGTTTCTCTTTTAGCACCTTTCTGCACTGGACATGTACAAGTCCAGACTGACTTCATTGGACTTGAATTGATTTTGCGTTTCTCAATAATTTTTAAAAACTTTTGGTGGAAAAAAATGCAAACAAGTGCCAGGGCAGACTGGAACAATAGGACACAGAATATGTGATGGTGGTGTTGGACTGTCAATGGAGGCACATAGTACAATCAATGATTGTTGTACTCAGAATGGGGTTTGCATCAGTTAAAATACTTTGATGTCTTATGATCTCACCACTGTAAACTTCACTGTGACATTAAAAAAAATTGTTTTTTTTAAAAGATTCAATTGCTTGCAAGCCCACATACACAGACATGTGCAACAAAAACATCTTTAAATACTATGACTGATTTTATCTGTGCCAGTGACATGCAACACTGTCTCCAGAGAACAATACTGGAATGTACTTAAGAGTCCAGTTATCTGGAACTGTGTTATGGTTATTTCTCATACATATTTAATTTCAAATAAAGAAATTAGATTTCAGTGGTTAATATCTGCTTCTGTGAGTGCCATCATCATGGTAGTCCTCCCCAAGATGTATGAGGGTTACATAGAGATTTATAGGTAATGATTCATAGCCTACACAAAAGTAGAAAGATAGTGTTTAGAGCTATAGGTATGCTCAATTCAGCACTAATTAACCTCTAAAATCAAGCTAGCCTGTGAAAGCAAGGAAATCTCTTGGTACCAGATGATTCAAATGAGCAGAAGAAGCAGTGCTATCAACCTGTAATTTGATATAAATGCAGCACAAACTCTTTTGTAGATTCTATTATAATCTTTCTGGATTATGGGCTGTGAAATTGCTATCTCATAAGCAATGCTGGAGAAATTGTAGAAGAGATGGAATTTAAAGTAGACAATTTGGTTCTGTCCCAAAACACAGAATTGCTGCTAGGAAACAATAACAGTTGCTAAAAAATGCTACTTGAATGAGAACAATAACATTTCCTCTGCAGGAAATTATTTTAGGAGTGGAAAATACCTAAGTAGTACATGACAAAACCCAAAAGACTGTAAAATTGTTGTTTCTGACAGGGAAACACTCCATAATCAAGACAGACAGTATTTTCATAGTCATTAATGAACCTGGTATATTTGTGCACACCTAATGAAGGTGCAGACCCGAATTTGCTCTTTGCTCTTTTTGAAACAAAAATATGGAATAAAATTATATGTTCTTTGTTTCTTTTTGCCCTTTCCTTGATTTCCTTTTTAATTTTTTTTTCTCCTCTGGAGTCACAACCCTTTCACGTCCAGAATGGATCCTGCTACCCTCAAATATGGTTAATTAATTTAGTCATTTAAACAGTAGCTGTGACATTCAGAAAAAGGAAGAAATCCTTCTTCTCCCATTTTACTCTTCCCATCTCTAAAAACACTAAAAAACTTCCTCCTCTAGTAATCTGATGATTAAATAATAATAATAGTCATGCTTTAGCGTTTTTTTATTGACATTCTGGTTCCTTACCTTGGACTCCCTTCACATGGGAAGGCCTTTTTCTCCATCACCAAAAAATAAAAAAACTTTCTTTAAAATTGATAAGTAGGATTTATTGTAATATCATTATTCCAGGAGCTGTGACTATAGAACTACTCCAAAGTTGTGAAATTGCAATAAAATCCCAGAAGTTGGCAACAGTGTTATTCCCACATGAGGATGCTTTGGTTTCATGGTTAGTTTCCTCACTGTAGGGCTCAGAGTGTGGAAGACGGGACGATGGAGAAGGTTTTACACTTCTCAAGCCTGGCAAAGGGGGAGAGGTGCCTACCAGATCCTGCCCCTGCCGTCTTGTTCCTTCATTCATGGCTGACAAGAGCTGTTCCTAGGGTACCTCTTGCCCAAAGGTGGTGAAAGTGAAGAGCATAGGGAGATGGATGAGGCAGTGATACTTTAAAATGTGAAGGCAAATGAGTCTCTCAGGTTTCTTATCTCTGGAGGAGGGAGGCAAGAGGAGAGTAGCAATAAAAGTATTCCCTGGAGGAATTCCCTGCATCTTAGTCATCTCAGATCAAGGATCCTGCACTGGCCTTGCTCTTTAGAGTTACACAGCAACCCTCAGACATGGTCTAATACCATGAAGAAGAAGAGCTTCTTCTGCTGGCAGCTCATGTGATCCAGCAGGCTCTTTCAGTAAGTGCAGTGTATTTAAAAGCCTATGTCTAAATTAAGGGCTCAGGAAGACTTTTTTTTCTTCTCCTGAAAGAATGAGAAGTCCAATACATATTCCATGGCATAATTGCTAAAAGTGAAGATTATTTATAAAAAGTGTGACCTAACCCTTTTCTTGCATTTTATTTCACAAAGCAGCAAGGCTAAGAGCATACATTTTCATAATTTCTGGATCTCTTTTAACAATACTTCAACTCAAGTGACCAGTACTAATGTTATAATTATAGAGATGGAGTTCATGTGTAATAGGTGAAAATATAGAACTATACACAATTACACTGTCCTGGTTTGAGACAGTAGAGAATTTTATCACTTAGAACAGAAGCTCATTAAATGAAAAAAAAAACAAAAACAAACCACAACAAGATTTATTACAAGGAAAGGGAAAAGAGAGAAAAAAAAAACAAACCCCAAATATATATATATATTTATAATAATAGTATAAATATGTATTTTTATATATCTATATCTATATATATATCTATATATATATCACTTGCACACACCCGGGATTCCCAAAACATAAAAATACACACACACCCCCACACACACACATCCCCTCTATGAGAAAGAAATTGGGTTCAAAGAACCACCCCACTGCCCTGAGAAAACCCACCCAAGGAAAAACCCACAAACAAAGGAAAAAGGGAAAACAAAACAAAAATTGCTGGGAAAGGTTATGAAGATGAGGCCCAGACGGCCAACTGGAAAAGGCTTATGGCTGCCAGGTAGTTCTTCGCCGACGCTGAAGCGAGCTCAGAGGGGGAAGAAGGCTTGGTTGAGGCTTCCTAAAGAAACCGCTGGAGACAGCTTTCCCGGGCCACATCGGAGGCAGGAGAGAGAGCGAGACCCTTCCCACACTGAGCTTTTCAAAGCCTTGCTTATCCCCGCCCAGCACAGCCAGTTTGTCCAGTCAGCAAACAGTCTTGAGCTGTTCACTCCTCCCCTTTGCTTGAGTCACTCATGTCATGGCAGCCCCCAGCTTAGCCATGCGGTCCCCCAAAGCCTCATGGGTAGGCACAGGGAATGATGGGGGGTGGTCTTCCAGCACGAGTAAGCACAGGGGAATGCTGGGAGGCGGTCCATCAGTCCATCACCATGAACAAGGTGGCTCCCAGCTTTGGACGTCTGTCACAACTCATAACAAATGCATAAGAATTCAAACAAAAGGGGAAAAAGAAAACCAAACAGATTAAAACTATAACACGCTCCCTATCCCTTTTCTTTTTCCCGCTAGATCAAATTATCTGATTTTATTTGCATTGAATGGCAAAGTTGTTGAAGTGTTGTAACTTCTCAGTGAGGCAGATCAGGCTGTATGTTCTTCTTATCTATTTAAATTCTTTTGGCTTGAAAGGTCAATTATACATGGCAAGTTCAACAACTATAGAGAAATGTCTTCTAGTTTAATTTTACTCTCCAAAAATCCAGATGTTTATATTTAAACATAATTTTTGAAGCTATTTTTTTCCATAATACTATAATTAAACACAATCTAGAATTCCTGTATATAACTCTGGAATGCACAAGAAAGAGGAAAAAGAGAGTACATGTTTTTTGATGGTACTGTGACTTTTTAGTGACACTACAGGGAATAAAACAACTACAGAAATAAAGCCTGAAACTGAAAACAAAAAAAATCATCTGATAGCTTAATTTTTATCTAGATTGGAGATCGCTGAATTTGAGAATGAAGAATAAATTCACCTAAAGCAGTAGTTTCAGGTGATTGTAATGTTTTGTGAATTTGGGGAAGCTTTTGCATTTACAGAATAAGAAGTAGAATGTGTGGGAAGAAGAAAAGGGTGAAAAGATTTATTTCAAATTTTCTAATTGAATCATTTATAATTTTTTCATTTTAAAATTATATTTTAATTTTAAGGTTAAGTATTTTATTATTGTGTTTTAAGAGCTGGCTCAAGTGAAAGGCTTCCATTTTTATATCAGTTTTTCCAAATTAATTTTTTATTCAAAAGTAAAACAGTAGGGAAAAGAGTGGGTATTGTTACCAACAAATCAAAAAAGTCTGTTGCTATCTCACATCTAGCAAACAGTCAATAAAAGGCTTCTTTTTGATATCACATTCCTATGTAAGTTTGTTCATGAACTTATTCTAGAGGTAAAAGACAAAGGCCTGTGATCTGGTCCCAGCTGGCTGGAAAGCAGCATGAGGATAACTTTTCCCCACCCCCATCCCCCAGCATAAGGTGCACCTTTTGCTAGGCTATTATAAAAATCTAGAGATTCATACCCTCCCAGATCCACTTCTTAAACTGCTCTATTGTCACTAATTTTTAAACCTTCAAAACTAAGTGACAATATGGTGAATTCCCCGAATAATAATAAAAAAAAATCACTTAAGGTGAGATAATACAGTACAGAAAATCATGCAAACATTCCATTTACATCTATTCCCTGAAGACTGGGGACAGCTGTAGGATTTGAAATGGTTTTGACTTTCGAGGAATTGACTACTGCCCTTGATGTACTAAATAGCAGGGGAGCAGGTGGCAATGCAATCACCATGAATGGCTTTATAAGGCATGCTTGTGTAACTGGTTCAAAATCCTAATTCTCTAGGTCAGCATCAAAAAGGAAAAGTGACTTCTCTCCGTCGCCACTGGGCTGTCATCATGTTATAGCCTAAGTGGTGGAAGGAGGTCAACAGCTAATAAATCCTGTGAGCAGCACTTTCAGATTTCAGTCCTTTTAGAGATTCTTGCTGTCTTTTTCCCTTTTCTGATTTTACCTCCGGTGAACCTTCACATCCTCAGAAGCATTTGGCTTTTCCTGGCCTCTGGCAAATCAAAAATACTAGAATAGAGAGCTTCTTTTGCTGCCAGTTAGTCCTTCAAAGAACTAGAGCAAATATGTTGCCAGATTTTTCTTTTTCTTATGAGCTCTGAGGTAAAGGTTCAGATTAAACATATAGCTCTGCAATTACATGAGCTTTTCCTCAGTAGCCTTGATTAAATTATTGAAATGTTATTGCATTAAGAAAAAGGTGTTGTTTAGCTGTACTTTCTGTGCTTTAGAGCTAGTAGTGAAAGAGCTGTACTACAGACTCTGTTATACTATTGATGGATTTTTTTCATATTATGATTCATCAGTAGCTCTCAGACTCAGAAGAAAAGCAAGCTAGTGAAGATCGCTTTATCCATTCCTCCCATGTCCAAAAGAAATGATCAGGCAAGTGCATTCGAGAGGTTGCATAGGGAATAATAACAGAAATATTTGAGAAATATGAATCCTGAGTTGTTTATATCTTGAAGTATTTCTTAGTAATGCATTATCTTTTATAATTGCTTAGGTCTCATGCTGTCTTGCTAGAGTGTTTCCACTTCACTTTGCTATTTGTACTGCAGACACAGTGTTAGGTTATTTCATGTTCCAGAGCAAAGGCGGAGACTCTGAGACAGCTGGATTGAGTGGTGACAGCTGTGACCAGTGGTGACCACTGTATTCCCCTGAAACATGTGTGGCTAAGTGACATCCATCTACTATAGGTACAGTATTACTGACTTTCAGAGGCTGGTGATGAGAGGACAGGACAAAACATCTGCATTTCAGACAGAGCCCCACAAAAAACAGGTATCTGAGTAGCTAGGAAAAAGGCTGCTGCATTTCCTAGGGCAATGTCATGTATTACATACAAAGACTGAAGGCTGATTTGAGAAGCCATAGTTGTTGTGGAATAGGGGATATACTGAATATATACTATTAATTTTAGCTATGTAAATCCCATATTTTCCTATGTTTTCGTATTATTCCTGGAGTACAGATCCTCTATGATGTGATGTAGCTTGAAAATTGGTAAGGTCATATTTATTTTCAGAATAAACATATTTCTAAGCCAAAAATAAAAATGTCTCAAAAACAACGTCAGACGGTCTCAGGCAGCAGCTGTAGGTGACACAAGGCAGACTGTGGGCAGAGAGGAGAGAAGAGCACAGTACTTTGTGTCACTGGTCACCCCAGCTCAACCCCACTCTGAAAGCACTGCATTTCTCACAATGGCAGATAAACAAAGACAGTGCAGAAGCTCTGATGGTTTTTTTAATATCTCAAAAAACAAAAAAATAAAGCAGGAGAAAATTAACAGTTATTCCATTCATTACTCTAATGGAAGCAAAACACTCTCTTCTCAGTCCCACATCACATAATCTTTTTGGTCCATTTTTCTTAAAAGTCCATAGACATTAGACAACATTTAAGCCCAATTCTTCTTCACATATTTTTTGAGAATTCCTCTAGTTTAACATCATAGAAAAAAATGTCTGTGAGGCCCAGTCAAAGTTCTCCCACCAAGATCCTTGAAGCTGACCCCACTAGAGGTTTACACCATGTATTAACAGGAGTAGCCTTCAGGGCACTCACAGAATTTCAGCTGTTAAAGGATTGAAATAAATCAAATCTGTGAGTACTGAAAATCAGAGACTGCGTGGATCAATTGTTTCCTGCCATGCTGGCAGAACACTGTCTACGCAAGCTGGTCACTGGTGCTCAAGAAGTACAGATTTGATTGTCTCAAGGGTAACCTCTGCCTAACTATGGAGATCAGTTGATTGAAATAATAAATGGGGAAGTAAAGGTTTCTTTAGGAGGAATAGATGTTTCTCATCCCAAATCTCATTTGCTTGGGAAGCACAAATTTTTGCAAGATAGCAACGGAACTCTGCAGCAGTAACAGCTGGAGTACAGGAGGTTATGGGGCTATGTGGCTCTTTTCTGTGAATCCACTTTTCCCCAGTGAAACATCTAAGAGGCAGAAATTTCCCAAGCTACTTTGTCATTGGTATTTGACTCATTTACAGAGGACTGTAGAGGGTGCAAGAAGCAAGAATGAAGAAGGTGCAACAGGAACACATACATCCTGTGAGGGTGGCCATCAGCTGAAAAGTGTTAAGTCAAGGAAGCAGAGAAGATTCTTGGCCTAGAATTTGGCAGAGGAGATATGAAGTACATCTGCGGACCATGCAGAGAGAGGAGCAGAGCACAGTCAGTTCCTGTTCATTGTGTAAGTTGCAAAGGTCATCTTTCACGCCAAAGTACTACACTAATTATGCTGTATCTGAAGATCAGTGAGAATTAATGGTGTCCTCAGAGACCAGTTCACTTCTCCAGTACCCCAGGCTTTTCTCCCGGGGAAATTCCCACTGTTTGAAGTTACAGGGTTATTGTAACTTCCTATCACAACAAAGGTCAAGTGGATGCTGTAGGGCCAAGGCACAAGAGTCCGTTGAGAGGCCAGCATATGGAAGGACAAGAGAGCATAGATGGAAACTGGAGTGAACAGTCTCTAACTTAATGTGTGTCTTGACATTTCAAGTTTCATCAGTTTGTCTATGTGCGAGGTAATGATGTTTTATTGGTGTGAGGTGCCCATTTGGTGGTGATAGATTATGACAATATTATCAGTTCCCTTGCTGAAAAGCCATTTAGGGAAAACAGAAGTAATGTTTTTATTTTCCAGTATACATTCTATTTCTTTTCTTGTTCTTTAATGGAACTCAAAATCAAATATTAGGAAAAGTTATGTTAACATTATCTATATATTCTGTACAGTCTGGATGTGTATAGTTCCTTGCTTAAATTCTTGTCAAATTCATTGCTTCTAGATGAAATCTGCTTTAGCTTGGAGAAGATGGTGAAAGAAACCAAGATTGTAACTTCAGAGGATGTAGACTGAATCCAGTGCAATGACTGCCTTGGATATTGCAGAAGAAGAACAAGCAATGACAACAGCAACTGTCAATACTGCCAGCCTCTGTGACTCCAAGATGAGTGTGTCTGCTGCTTAAATAGAATAGTCATTGGCCTAGGACAAGAATTAGCTAAACTCTCAGGAGAAGATTGACTTCAGATGTCATAGTTTTCACCATTTCCAGGCTGCAGCAATACTGTAGCCATTCCCTGACTCTTTAAGTCTGGGCATATATGTTGCTTGTGTAAGTCCCTGTTTGAATCTCAAGTCAGGTCTATGAGAATACACCTAGTGCACCCTGAATTCATGAGCATAACCCCAGTTAAAGAGTTGAATGCATAAATGATGTCTTTACTTGTATTCCATGTAGGTTTATACTGATGGCAGATAACACTGCAGCATATGACACTCTCAGTAACTATACTGGTGCTCTTGGATAGTCTGTGATTTTATGTTATTTGGTACTAGATGTGACCAAATACTTAAAATTCTTTTAAAAAATGCCTATTAAATGACAGTTGACTGCAGAAGCAATTGAAATAATCCTTAATACCCTTATATTCTGCTGCACAGTTTATAAAATATTCCCGTGACATGGTTCAGACCCCAGAAGGATGTGATATATATGACAAGTAGCTCATTGTGTACAACAGTTCAGGTAGAGTCAAGAGCTCCGAATCCATTGCCTTTCAGGGTCACTGAGCTTCAGGTTGTATGGAAAACACCTTGTACATCACACCACTAGAATTACAATAGGAATGAATAGAGGTGGAAAAGTTATATACAGAGCAAACAGATAAGAGTATCCAATTATTAAGCCTCTTGCTGAACGGCAAAAACCGAACATCAAAGACACACTCTGAAAGTTCTTTTACTACTAAAAGCATATAGTTATTTGAGTCACTGCTGGCTGAGACAGTGGAAGAAAACCTGTAGTTAGAAAAAAAGAACAAAAAACTACAAACAAAAAAAAGAAGAATCCATTGATTTATATGGTTTATGGTCTATAAAAGACACTGCAACCTCTCCAGGACTGTCAGATATATTTCCTAATTCCCACTCCACATTGCAGACTAAGGAACATTCAGTCAAGCCTGAGAAGAGGAAAATGATCACCAGAACACATTAGCTGTGAAAATCTTTAGCCATGAGCAGGGCATAATTGCTGCCAAAGAGCATTGGTGCCTCTGCACACTAGCTACTCACCAATAGAGTGCAGTTACTAGGTTGAGGCAGTGCTCAACACATGCTATCAATACTGTTCAGGTAGCAGAGCAGGGCTGCAGCAGCAGTTGCTCTGCATTTTACTGCCAGAATCATAGTATCAAGAAGGTAGTTGGCCATTTCCACCCTTGTGTTGTCGAAGGAGGTCGCATCGTTTTAATTGATTAGGTTTCAGTTCACTAATTTTAGACACCTCAATAACATGCCTAAATTTTGCCATATAATTGGAGTCTCTGAGTCAATTTTGTGGTGCCTCAGAACTGAATGAACTCTGGCAAAATCTATCCCTCCCTACTGATTATTGAAGAAGAGTAGAGAAATAGGGTCTCAATGTAAAAACTTTGCTTAGATCCCTTACGTTCCTGCTCTGTTCCACTTCGGGACATCACTTTGTCAAAAGTTTCTGTGGTGTCCTACTGCTGCTCTTACTTTCTTACTCTTAAAAGGGCAGTTTCTCTGTTTGACATCCTTCACTCTTAAGGATAGTAGAAAAGTTGTAATGGCACTTTAAAGTTAAGAAAGACATATTCTTATAACTCAGCTTTCAATAAGTAATTATGAAAGCTTTTCCTACTTAGTGTTAAAGAATTAATGGATGGGAGCATGATATACTGAGCTGGCTCTAGCTGAAGTTCACACATGAAAGATAAGGCCAAACCCAAGGAATTATTAATACTCCAAACTTTTACTTGCAACACATAGATGGTCAAGTTATGACACAAACAGGCAAAACATACCAACCACATCTTGAGCCTTCTTTCCGTTATTACATACCCCATTTTCTGATATTGAAACACTTACCACTGTAGATAGGTACTGCAATGATTTTCTGCTCTAACATTTTCCTTAGTCTCTACATCTCTTTTCTCATATCCCTCTCTTTCACTGGTCACAGAGTGTGTCATCTTAACCAATATTTTGTCCCTTTTCCTGATGCTCTTCTCTCTTGGGCAGAACAGGTGCAAGCTCTGATGTTTCCACACCAGAAGCCCAGTCTGTGAACACCAGCCTCCAGCCATAATACAGACATCCTGGGAAGCAGTCTGTGAGATCTGAGTTGACTAATGATCCCTGGAAAAAGAATATGATACTATTAGACAGGAAAGCAGATAGAAAAGAAATAAAACAATCTTCAAACTAATGGTAGGAAGTTTAACTAGGCTGTTTTGGGGTTTTTTGATTGACTGAGTTTTACGTTTAGGGTTCTCTATATGTCTCCACTGACTCTCCATAAGTTGGGATTGTCACTGTTAGATTTTGATCGTAATTATTGTTACAGCCATTCAGAAAATCTCTGCTACAGCTACGTTTTGACACAAAACACTGGTAACTTTACAGCTTGTGCTTGCCTCTTTCCAGGGAACCCAAGGTGCTGTTTCACTAAGTTAGCTGTGACACAGCAGGAGCATCTCAGCTTAGTCTAAGTAGCCTTGTTTCACAGGCCAAATGGCTGGAGGCACAACACTATCCCTTGCAAGCATCTTTTCAACAGCTTTACATACAACACCAGGAAAAACTCTTTAATACACCGGCATTTTTTTTCTTTTAATGTGACATATTTTCATTTAGAAAGCATAAAAATATTCCCATTGCAATATTCTGAGAGCACATGCAATGCAATTAATGTTGTAGATTTGCCACTGAGCACAGGAGAAAAATATTAATTTTATAGAACAGTGCGAATACATACTGTGAGCAAGGAAAAATTATACTGGTATATTTTGGGGGGAATTCCATACTAATCACATGTGGACTTGATGTTTTACTGAAATGAGATCATCAATTACTGCCTGTGTTTCCTTATGAGGCAATGTTTTATTTCAATTGTTCCTGATTTTTTCTGACAGTTTAGGCAAATATAATTTTCGTAAAAAGGACTTCAACTGCTTTCAGTTTTCTTCCTCAATGTATAATTTCTAATAGAATTTTTGAGGCACTTGTGACTCTCTATTTCTCTCTGATCTGGATGCATGCATAATATGGCACCTCAGACCTTTACTTTGTTGAGTTGTGATTAAATGTGGTATTAGACAGGAGATCTTTTTAGATACTTTGGTATATCTATGCAGATATCTCTACACAAATTCCTCCTTCACTTCTCTCCCTAGGAAAAGAAATTACTGCTTTGTTTCCCAAGTCTAGAAGTAAAGGACAGCTCTTTCAGTTATCAACACCAAACTTCCTAAAGCATGGCTTGCTTATAAACTAAGCTGAACATCCCATAGCAGTCACTTTCTCTGATACCTAATCTAGAATAGTGTCCACAAAATCTGTGGTACCTTCCAAAGAGGAAAGGAAAGGTCACTGTCCTGGAATTATAACAGTCATAATTATCACGATCATCACTCACCATCATTGAATTTGTTTTCAAATGAGAAAAAATTACTGAAATGCAAGAATTTCTATGCTGAAAGCAAAACAGAGGAAGACTTAGAACAAGTAGAGTTAACATTATTTCTCTTTCCATACTGCTTTATCACTTTTCATGTACTCACAAACTGCCTTTCACAAAAATAGCCTTGGAATTGCAGTTGTTCTTTCCACTTCTCCTGATCTGCATGTATAGTGAAAGTCAGGGAAAAATTACAGACCAGTTCTTCTTCACCCTATGTGGAAAACAGAAACAAAAAATTATTATATCTGAAATTGTTAGACAGAGATCATAGCATCACTTTTTTCTACCTCTGTTTTTCCAGACTTTACAATTAAGGAACTGTAGGAGGGAAACACTTTCTAAATAAGCA
The DNA here is from genome assembly GCA_013399895.1 of Serilophus lunatus. NCBI lineage: Eukaryota > Metazoa > Chordata > Aves > Passeriformes > Eurylaimidae > Serilophus > Serilophus lunatus. The sequence goes on along the minus strand of VXBA01003725.1, from coordinate 167,044 downwards.
GGTTATATATTGCTCCCACCTTCTCATGTATTACTGTCTGTCCATCACTCATTAACATGGAGACCAAATTATCAATCTACATCCCTGCTTGCCTCATGAGTTCTCCAACCAGGTATGTTCGGTATACACTTTTATTCTCTGTTAGCTGAATAAACTGAAGACACTTATTGTCCTTTTTGAGACCTGAAAGAGATAGTTTTGGGACATATATTAACAAAACACAATTAGTAGTCACACTTCATGAAGACAAATATGTACCTCTCTGGATGTACTGCAGAAGACCCTCAGACTGATGATGTCACTACCAGAAGAGCTCCAGGTCTCAAAAGTCAATTTCACCACAACCAAAGTATTCCGTAGGAGTAAAAGCATATTTGGAGGAAGGTGATGGAGAAAGCAGATGGCTATCAACATGGTAGGACCACAAAAGGGAGACTGTCATCTAGCACCAAGGGCTGGCCAGAAGTGCTGCAGCTAGGAGCCAAACACAGAGCCCCTGACATGTGAGCTGAGTTGGAACTCCAGGGAGATTATGGTGACTTCTAGGAATGGCATTGCAGGTATCACACTTAGAACACTATAAAAGTGTTCAGAGCACTGCTGTGTTGAACCAGTACAACTCCGCAAAGGTTTTGTCCTTGAGGCCAAATAATATCAAAGTCAGCACAATGTACCAAGTCTTAGGACTTTGTTTCAGACCTGCTTAGCTCTATCAAATGGTAGTGGAGATAGCTGGTGTTAAACATGGTGGCTACCACGATAATGCTTCCTTAGCATTCCTTCTACTCTGAAAGATTTGGAAGTTTCCACTTAGCAGGTTGCAGAAAGGTTAGGAAACGAGGAATGAATTGAGCAATAAGGATTAATGCCCTAAAAGCCAACCATATGACGAAGTTAGAGGAAATGTTTCCTGGTTCGAGATCTTCTGCATATCCTGCTCTTGTTATCTAAATTCCGTATTGGGTAACATTTCAAATTAATTGTAACCAATACGGAAAACGATATTTAGAGGACAAATTGAATTATGGTGTAGCAAATCTCTGTCACTGAGACTTTCACTATCTTCTTACATTTGCTTTGTCAACCAAACCCATGTTTTATTTCTGAATAAGCACATTTAAATACTTACAGATGTCAAAAAGCATTGAAACTAGTTCCCATGCTAACTCAGCAAACCAAATGTTTACATACCCACAAATGTCAGCATGTTGCAACAAGTCCTCATGCCTTATCAGCAAATAAAATTTAAACAGTTGCTGTGCAATGGATGTTTCACTATAATTGGTGCCTCTGTCATGCTTTCAATAACTCTTCTCAAGTAGGAAACCCACCATACACAAGCTTCTCTATCAATTCACTACTGCCTTCTGTCTTAGCTCATCCATTATGACTACATTTCTTTCAGATGCTGGGGACAAAATAGATACTGACTTACTAAGCTGAGTTTCTAAATCACCTCCAAACATTCTTCCAGTGAAAAGTTACTTGTCATTACTGTTATATGCTATTCATTTAGTGAATTTATTCAATTTGCCAGTAGAGCAACTTACCTTGGGCTTTACTTGAATAGTGCCCAACAAAAACAGATGTGGTTTTAGCAAGCTAAAATTAAGGGTGTACAAAAATACACTGACATAGAAAATGAGAGAGATTCTTTGAGATTATAAATATCTATATAGTTATGAAAGCCCATAGTCAGCATATAAAAAGGAGGAAATCCATTATCTTTCAGTACAAAGATGTCTGAATGGAGTCACCAAAATGTCATGAGTGATTTTAGCATGTATGTGGACAGGAAAGGCAAAGAGACAAGAAGAGTACTAGACATTAATTGGAAGTGAAATTAATCACACTCTCTATCCCTGAAGGCATTTAAAAGATGTGTGGACATGGTGCTTAGGGACATGGTTTAGTGATGGACTTGGAAGTGCTGAGTTAAGAGTTGGATTCAATGATTTTTAAGAGATTTTTCCAACCTAAATGATCCTATGATTTTAGGAAATGTACATAGGCACATTGTTTAGTTGTTCTGTACTATAAATAAAATCATTATAAGATTGATGCCTTATATCTTAAGTTCAAAATAAAGAAAAATGTTTTTCATCTGAGGACTATCAACATCTTGAATGAACAGATCAAATCAATATATTCCACTACCAAGATGAGTTACAGTTGTTTCCTAATGAATATGTAATGCTTACATTAACATTTTTATTAGGCATGTGTCATCATTTTTTCATATCCATCAGCACAGAGGACCATGCATGAAATTATTACTTTTCAAGAGAATGAGTTGTGTTTTCTGTTGTAAAGACATAAACCATCGCTTAACTGCTGTGTGGTTTCCACTAACATGGTTCTTTGGCATATCTTTTCACTTCTGTTCTTTAGGAGCCATATGGCAATGACAGAACCACATTTTTGTATAACTCATGTATTTAACTAACAAGACATAACTAATAGTATAGTCTAGCCTAGAGAAAATGTCTTGCTCCAGATCGACAATTTACTTCCTTCTTAAAAAATTTAGAATCCTGTGTCTTCCACAATACGGGAAAGATTAAAATTTCTTCCTGTGATTTTGAATCCTTTACAGAGCAAGATGTCAGAATGCAACTGATTTTTTATTTGTTTTCAGTAAAAATTTATTATTAATTCAATGCAATTCATGAATTGAAAATAAATTAACTACATTTGAATGAGTCCAAGGGAGAATAAATTATTTGTAACTAAATGAACAGCTTAGTTGCAAGTTCTCTTCTGCGATAGTTTAGAGTCCAAAGATAGGCTAAATAGTTCTTCTGAGCTAAGTATTTCCATTTACTCATGATTCAGCTAATCTTCCATTAACATGACCAGCAATTTAACATAGTACACTGTCATCTAAAGAGCAGTCACTGCAAGTTCTTCTGGATCATCCAGGAGCCAGCTGACCAGCTGTCTTTTTACATGTTCCCACCCTATACTGCTTCTCTCCCTGGACCCTCTTGTGAACAGCACTCATTCACACCTGCTTCCTCCCAGCTTGCTGAGTTCTCACCTCTCACCATCACCGAAAGGACAAAAAGCCGCCCCAGACACAACTGAAGACAAGGGTGCAGATCCCAACGTGATGAAAAGACCCCGTGGATGGTGCAGGGATGGCAGCAGCTCTGCAGCAAGCACCAATCCTTGTCAATGGCTGACGAGGGGACACACACACTGAGTGGTCCGTGCTGCTCTTCAGGGAAATGTGCTGGCATGGATGATGGAATAAGTTGGTGATGCAAAGGATGCAAGGGAAGGAAGCTGCCATAAGGGAGCAATAGGAAACAGAAGGAAGGGATTGATGGAGAGAACCTAAGACAGCTGGGAGCATACTTGCACAGCTCCCCATGACCTGCCAAACTGTCCCAGAGCAACATCCCCCAAAAAAGCATTCTCCACACAGAGCAATCAAGGGCAGTTAATTTCTTTGGTGCAAAAGTGCCTTTGGAGGCAAGTATATATTTTTATTTGTTTACTATTACAATGGGAAATGGTAAAAAAAGTATCACTTTTAATAACTGCGGGGATAGTGATCAAAATACTGGAGAAGAAAATTGAAATTGTGTGTAGATCAGACTGAGTAAATCTAAAGGGTGTGCACTTTTAAAGTCAATGAAGAGACTTTGATGAGCTTAAAGGTACCTGTAAAATTTGATGTGGTACCAAATTGATCAGTTCTGATTCTGAAAGATTTTGATAACAGCAAATCTACGTTGGCTAAGTGTAGCAGCTGTTTATTGCCCCTTAAACCAGGGGGCAATAAACCCCCTGTTTGTTTTTTTAATTAAAAATTTCATAACCCACAGCTAAGCCTATTGTAAAGGTTAATTTCACAACCATTTACTGCCTGAGAAGTGCAGTAAATTCTTATAATAAAATTATCTGAGGCATGAGGTGGGTTTCAGCACAGGGTAAGAGACCACAAGCCCTTGGGAGCACATTGTGCCATCCTAAGATAGCTTGATTTAGTGTTTTACAAACAAAATTTATAGGTGCTGCATGGGAAAGGAATTTATTAATGTGTTAACAATATAAAGGTTTTAAATAAGACTGTACTAAACATTTGGAAAATGATAAAAGGAAAAAAAAATCACAAAACCAAAACACAAATGGAACACTGAAATTAAACCCATCTTAAAAGAAAAGAACTAGCATCTTAACTCCTGTTCAATCCACTGTTTGATCTAGAGAGTTTTGATCCAGAATCTTTATGCATGAGCTATTAGTTTTAGTCAGATCAGACAGATTCCCCACGGCTTGCAATACAATTTGGCCTCAATAAGCAGTTCCTCCCATGACACAGGAAAAGTATAGAAACATTATTATACAGTTATGTATGTTCCTGCGTTTATAAAACCTTAGCCAAAAAAGTCCTGTGGCTTTTATGTTAGTGCTGCATGTGATTTGTACACTATGAAAAGCTGTGGAGCATAGATAATAAGCTCTGAGGGAATGATTATGGTTGCTGATGATTACCTAAACAAATCTGAACATTATCTGTGTGAAATAATACATTCATAAAGTGGGCCTATAAAACTGGACTTTACTTCACATCTGTTGAACCACTGTCAAACAATACAAGAAACCCAAATATCTGTTTTTTGAAGATTTTACATTTAACATACGCAAAAGATAGATTTGTTTTGCTATCAGAATTTACTGAGGAGTAGCATTTTCTATTATGTTATGCCTGTTATAATAAGTTACAATACATAAGTTCCAAGTATGGCGATTTGGGATTATGAAGACCCACTAGAATTATTTTCTCTGCTTGTGCTGAGACAGGTTAGCCTATTCTGACTTCCCTGAGAGTAATCTGGTTTCTTGGGAAGAACATATGGAAAAGCAGTGCAGGAAATTCTGGATTTTGGCAGAAAGTAAAGCAAGCAAACAAAAGTCTCAAATATTTTTGACTGGATATTGTTTTTGTAAATGTCACATTTAGCATGCAGGTATTATGGTGTTCTGAATGATCCAGAGATAGGCTCCTGCTGTATAACTAACCAGGCTAAGATCTGCCTTCAGAGAATATTTTATTTCACATGGGAGAAAGAATCTCAAATCAAAGTAATGAGAAAATCTCAAGTGGTAAGAACTGAATTAAAAATCAAAGACGATCACTGGAAAAACAATTTTTTGCATAAAAATTTTGCTGAAGTTTTCTTAAAAACTAACTTTTTGAATGAGTATGAACACATATGGCTCAGAAGTAGCTGTTGCCTAGAAGAACATGAAATGATTCTCATATTGTGGATATTGTCCAGCTCGTCAGATTATATCACTAGATCAGGCAAATTATATTTACTTCTGGCTGATGAAGCCAATAGAATAAAGCAAATTAATCATGGCAAATATCATGTTTGGAATTACAATAAAAAGCTTGAAAAACTCAAAACATTTATATATATATAAATTTAAGGAGAAAGAAAGAAAGAAAGAAAGAAAGAAAGAAAGAAAGAAAGAAAGAAAGAAAGAAAGAAAGAAAGAAAGAAAGAAAGAAAGAAAGAAAGAAAGAAAGAAAGAAAGAAAGAAAGAGAAAGAAGAAAGGAGAAAGGAGAAAGAAGAAAGAAAGAAAGAAAGAAAGAAAGAAAGAAAGAAAGAAAGAAAGAAAGAAAGAAAGAAAGAAAGAAAGAAAGAAAGAAAGAAAGAAAGAAAGAAAGAAAGAAAGAAAGAAAGAAAGAAAGAAAGAAAGAGAAACTTAGCATAGCAGTTCTGATCTAAGAGTTTCTCCAATATGCAAGTATTGTTTTTATAAAAAACACTAATAAAATCAGCATCTCCTGCCTTGCCTACCTTTATTCCATTGACAATAGTGATGTTTTTCAGAGTAACAGCATCTGAGCACTTTTGTGAACACAAAAGTATCCATAATTGCCAGAACCCTTCATGACATCAGCAGGCACTGAAGATAATTAATATTTAAGCATTCATTAGGAACATACAAAGACAAAAAAGAATTATTACTTGATTTAAATATATTGGCACAAAGCTTATGGAAAGCTGTGTGTCTCTAGAAAAACAGCTTACAAACCCAGTAAATACATTGTAGGGGTGCTACTATAGAAACTTTTTATATTTATATGCACATATCCTACTAAGAGCATCTAGTCTGTAGCATAAAAAGCCAGCACAGCAGTAAAACTGAAGATCTATGAGGCTGATTATAGAGCATACCTCAGGAAAGAAACAAACCTCAATTTTTAAGTGTATATTGGCTGCTACCAGACGTTAACCTTTGCTGTTATGTTCACAGCTTCAGTCTTTATAAAGTGGTGTCTGCACATGGGACTTAATATCATTATGACTTCCCATATATACATGCCAGAAGCCAGCTCCATTCAAAACAAAACAGAGATCTGCACAACTTGGTGGGCTGCCAATGACTGTATTGCTGCAAATAAGAACATTACTTCTTCTTTCCCAGAGGGTTGTTTTTCCCCAAAGCTGTAACATACAATCTCTTTGGTGATATTTCTGTTGTCATTGCAGTAGGTGTCTGATACTGGAAGCTCACTGAGAACATTCTGAAAAATTTCGTACAACCCACACATCTGAGACTGCCAGAGTGCACATGTGAAAAATACTTCAGTCAAGGAATTGCCATAGCAAAACAGTATGATTATGAGTATGGCCTGCCTCTGTGACCAAGTCTTTAGGAAGAGAAATATCATGACCTGTACCAGAGATGTGGCCGGCAGATGTGTTGTATGCTCATCTCTGCACAGAATAGAAATGCAAGTTCATTCACACAACAGAGCGCGCACACATCTGTGTTCTTACATCAGAGGAATTTGCTACATCTATTTCATATTTGTATATTTGTATAGTTGAGACTGGTTTGTCCTTATTAAATTATATTATTTTTTGCTTCTCACTCTTAGGAGCCTTGGGAGAGGGAGGCTGGGGGGTGTTGGGGGTTCTTAGAGGGACGGGGGCAGGAAAGGGGATGCTTCCTTTTAAACGGTTCGTTGGCTCCCCATTCTGGTATAAATCCTGTTTTTTTCCCCTTAATAACCTTCCCTCGCTCTCCCCCACCACCTTGCCCTTCGAAGCTGGCCGGCCCACAGTTTCTTGGCAGGAACTCACCGAAACATGGACAGGCGGTGATTGCCAGCGAACACGGCACTGCACAGGGTCCGACGGCTTTCCCCAGGTCTTTGCGGCGGCTGCAGGCGGGAGGCGCCGGCCGGGGGTGGCTGCAACTGCTCTTGCATGCACACCTTCCCGGCGGCGATTCTCGGCAGCGGCGGCCACACTGCTGCGGGATCGAGTCCCTCGCGGAGCTGGCTGGCTGTTGCCCAGGGCGCGGTCCCGGTGCCAGAGGGAGAAAGTCACTGTGACGTTCCCTGCCTCTCCCTCAGACAGTGGACACCTGATCCCTGGGTGTCTACGGTGGGCTCTGGCAGCAGCAGGTGTGGACACCCGCCGGTTGTTCCTTGCCAGCGGTGGGCCTGTGCCTGTGGGTGATCCTTGGCGGCGGCGGCCCACCACCGTAGCTGGTGGCTGGCGGTCGGCAGTAGCTCTGCTGGCCCCATGCCGCTACAAAAGCGCCCTGGTGGCTGTGCTGGCCCCCTACGCTGCCATGAGGGAGCCCGGCAAGGGGTTCTGCGGTCCAGAACAACCCCGGGAATGGGCCCCGCATGGCGGTGTGGGCGCGGTGGCTGCTCGGGTGGCTCCTGTGGCCCCAGTGGCCCCGGGGACCCCTTTTTGGGGGTTTCCATGGATGGCGGGTGCCCTGGAGAGGCGGCAGCCAGCCCGCGGCTGGTAAAAAACATGGCGCCGGGAAGC
>VXBA01003725.1:111962-159158 GCA_013399895.1 Serilophus lunatus | reverse complement strand
CCAGGCCCCGCGGCTTGACTCCACCCACCTCCATTGGCACCAGAGTCAAGCCGGCATAACCTCAAGTGAAAGGCTTCCCCAAATAGCCTCCCTGGGTTTGGGGGGGATGCCTTTCATTTTTGTGTTTTGCAGAGACTTCAAGGGCTGGGAGCAGTTCCCATCAGAAGGAGACAGAGAGAGAAGAGGAGCGGCTTTCCCTTCCCCCTGCATCACTTTGACCAGCCTGCCTGGCCTTAGAAAAGCAGTTCCCTTATTCCCTTTTTCCCTTTTGCGTGGTTCTTTGTCGGGTGTATTTTCTATGTTAAGTCTGGGGTTCCCTTAAACTGTTGTCTTTTCTTTGGTTGAGCTCCAGATGAATAAACTGTTTCCCTGTTGTTTAAATTCTGTTCAGTCTTCTCGTCACTGTCGAGTGTGCCTCTTAGTAAAAAACAGTGGTGCTAAACCACTACATGTGCTTTAGCATCACCATTGGGTATAATCAACATTGACCCTTAAAGGACATTGGGATGTACATGTGGGGGAGGTCAGCTTCAAAGTTTTTGCAGAGTGCTTTTCCAGCTTAGGAGAATTCACATGTCTTTTTAGAAATTTAGGTTTAGAAAGATAAATTAAAATTTGGGTTCAAAATTATTTTGGATACTAAAACAAGAGCAATTAAAAGAGATAGAATCTGTATGGTGACTTTTTGATTACAGGTGCAATAACAGTTGTTAGTCAAAACATTGCTGTCGTTGCTATTAAGAACATATCCTCTCACACTATCTATCATGCCCTGTATTGCCCAGAGAATGGACACAGTATAACATAATGTGCATCCATTATCCATTATCCTTAGTCCTGAGGCATGTGAAATTTGAACCCTAACACGTATTTCAGGAGTGGAGAATTAAGTAAGAATTCATTTGTGACTTTATGTTTCCACTGCAACATCTCTGTCTCATCAAATGCTACATGTAACAGAATTCTGCAGAATAAGGTATGAGCAGATCAGTCAGAGAATACCCTGCTGTTTCTCTTTTGCTTTTACTTCAAGGTACCTAATGTTTATAGTCTGTTTTCATGGCACAAATTATGTTCAGGAATTTGGCATCACAGTCAACAAACTACAGGTCCCTGGTGAGAGAGCTGACTCCCCATCTTAGGGGGCTGCTCTTATGTGGTGGGGCAGGGGGAGGGAGTGGAGTGGTGGGTGTCACAGCAGGAAGAAGTCTCAATCTTTTTAAAATCTTGCATTCTCCAGACTTAGGAATTTCAAACAACTTGTTTTCTGCCTCTATTGAGTCTTGTCTAGCTTTTGCCTGTGAGTTTAGACAGTTCCATCACTTTTGCTCACTAACTTTTCTCAAACACCATGCAGTTGCAAAATTTCCAAAGTTACTTATGCCACTTTCTCTTTGCACCTGGATGACTCCTAATTTCTTTTCACTTATTTGTGGATTGGAATTGCAACTCATTTACCAGTTCCTCCTCAAAAATGTTGCATTTCTGTGATCACCAAGAGCTGATTTCCGATTCCATCTTTTTTGCTTTCTCATACCTCCCAGGTGCATTCTGTGATGGCAATGAAGTTTGTCACTAAATGAATACCAGTAGCTATTAAGCTACATGATGCTCGCCAAGATCCTTCACCTGAAGCTGGAAAACAGTGTACACTGGAGCTTGTGTAGATGTCTAACTGTGAGAGGTAGTCACCATGCAAGAAAACTAACTGCAGAATTTGAACTAGATAGCCAAACTTGCTTAGAAAAAAATTAGATTTTGAAAGCAGGAAGAGGAAAAGAGCAGGGCAGGACAGGTGCACTTCTGTTAGAAAAATAGTTTCATAAAAAGCTTTGAAATTAATTCATGTGAGTCTTGCATATGTCGCTCAAACTTGTAAGCTTTAAGAGAATAAATCACAGCATCTAAGAAAAGCAAAGAAAATAGTAAATGGCTTTTTTCTTACTCTGAGTAAGGAGGCTAAGTAAAGGCTGTTTTTATATACCTAGCCTTAGTTAATACTATTGCAACTTATCCTGAACCATCTATCACATACTACTATTTGCTTCTGTGTGGTGAAACTACTACTACATAGTAAATATTAGTTGTAAATACTGCAACATACACAGCTGAACATCCTAGTGGCACCCAGTAATCAAAGTTGGCTTACACAAGGAGCATGAGATTGCCTCTCTGGACTAAATATAGACTAAACATGAACTATGTAAAAATATGGACTAAAGCACAATTTTTTAACACAGTAATACCTCATTTAACAGCAAAGAGTCATCTGTGTACATCTCATAGTTTATTAGTTGGTACTATTTACTCTGATAAATATAGATATGAGAGGTATCAATTTATGTCCCATTCTGCCATGAAATATGCTGATCATTTAAACATGCTGAACAATAACTAATAGAAGTGCTAACAGTGTTGCCTGCTGCGGGGCTCAGGAACTCATCTTGGACCTTTGCATCTTCTGGAGTTCTTGAGTGGAAAGCCAGGCTAATCACAGAGATACACACACAGAGTCACTCGGACACAAAAGCACAGTTCTTACCATTGTATCTCCTCTTGTCCATGTCAAATGCAACAAATAAAATTAGGACACCTCATTTCTCCATGCTGAGAGTTTTGCACTTCCCAAAGAACACAGAACTATTCGATGATGTGAAGGTTTGTTGTTTTTATTATTGTTTTATTTTCAAATGACTACAATACACCCAGATCTAGGCCCCTCGTCTGGAACAGTTACATGTATGTATATGGGGGGAGGGAAAGGGGGGGAAGCGGTAAAGGGAGTTATATAACATTGTCTATGCAGTGTCACTTATTTCTTTGGTTATAAAAAACACTTCCAGGGGTTCCTTACTGTTTTAATGGACATGTTTTGCATGAAAAAACCTTACTTCTAAAAAGAAGAAATTCAGACGCTGGTGTTTGCTGAAGTTAGTGTTTCATTATGAGTAGCTATACTTGTACAGAGCAGCTGAAACTGAAAAACTGAGTCCATTATAATTTTTCAGTGACAGGGAAATGGGAGTCAGATGGGATTCTGAAAAGATGAACAACCCAGTAAAACTCTAGGAGAAGGACTGAAGTCCTAAGACAAGGTGATATCTTTGTGCCAGAGATGACATATGTAGTAGCACTATTCCTGTAAAATAGCAGCAGTGTGCCCAAGTGTCCAAGAAGGCCAATGGCATCCTGGCTTATGTCAGAAATAGTGTGGCTACCAGGACCAGGACAGTGATTGTCCCCTGTACTCGGCACTGGTGAGGCTACAACTCAAGTCCTGTGTCCAGTTCTGGTCCCCTCACTACAAGAAAGTCATTGGAATGTGTCCAGAGAAGGGCAATGAAGCCTAATGAGGAGTAGTTGAGGAAGCTGTGGTTGTTTAGTCTGGAGGAAAGGAGGATCACGGGAGACCTCATTGCTCTCCACAACTGCCTGAAAGGATGTCATAGTGAGCTGGGTGTCAGTCTCTTCTCGCAGGTAACAAGTGACGGGACAAGAGGAAATGGCCTCAAGTTGCTCCAGGAGAAGTTTAAAATTCAATATCAGGAAAATTTTTTTTCTTGGAAAGAGTTATAAAGCATTGGAACAGATTGCCGAGTGAGGTGGTGGAGTCATTGTCCCCAGAATTTTTCAAAAAAATGTGTAGATATGGTGCTTGAGGACATGGTTTAATGATGAACATGGTGGTGCTGCTATGTTGATAATTGGACTTGATGATTTAAAGTTTTTTTCCAACCTTAACCATACTATGAAAACAGCTGTAATTAACGGTCCTTTACAAGTTTTCTGCGTCTTTCTTTTTGCAGTTTGTTTTATTTTCTTTCACACTTCTCTCCATAGTTTCCTTTTGCTCACCAAAAATTTGCTTATATTTGTTACATACATGATAAAAGAGATTATATCTCCTTTACCAGCTTTCTACCATTTAAACCTCCAAAATCTTAGCACTTGCAGCCCAAAATATAGTCACTTAACCACTTAAAAAATGGAAAATTACCCAGGCTTTTCGGAGGATGCCAAGTAACTAAACATACATACTGTGCTGCTTTCAAGATGACCTACAATCTCTAGGGCAGGCTAGTAAGAAGCAACAACCACTGTGCAAAGAGTTGAGGGAGTGAAAGAGGAAGCTTAAAAGAAAGTGTTTTAAAAATGTCCACCTTAAGCCCAAGACAGTTTTGCTCCTTAAGAACAATTCTGAGCAATTTACATCTCATAATCCCTAAGACCTCAAAAAGTACACAATAAATTCTAACTTACAAATTTAAAATGCAAAGTACTAGTTGTGTTTACCCTTACTTTTGTAGTCAGTATAACTGAGTAAAAAAATATTTAGCAGACCTAAAATATAGTCTAAGACCATAGTGCTTCCACAATTATTCCTTTAAATAAGTATGTTGAATTAAGTGCTCTTTTTCCAGTCTACACTTATCTGTACATTTATGAAGGCAAAACAATTCTCCCTCATTTTCAATATTACCCTGCTTAGCATAAGAATTTAGCAAGATTCTAGACATATTTAGGAAAGATAAATATAATTGTATGTCTTCTTTCTCATCTCCTCCAAAACACTTATAAAAAACTTTCTATTCAACGTTCAGAAGTGCTGTCTTTAGCTACTGACATCAGTATTATCTGTTCAGACCAGAGGGAATTTGATGTTTAAAGTTCAATGCACATATATCTCTCCTAATTCCCCATGAAAATACAATTGGAAAAAAAAAATCCTGTCCTGGGTTCATTAGAGTTAATGTTGAAAGATTGTGAATCCTGAGTATAGTGATAAATGGTTGAGAAATCTGCATACCAGTAAAATATACTGAATGAGGCCAAAATGCATTTTACTCCCAGAAGGCAATTAATAGATGGCAAGAATACTGTTCCTTTACAAGGTTATGTTTAACTGGTAGTGATGTCACAGAGCTGAGTAAATAGTAGAACTGTGCTAATGATTCCCAAACCCAAAATCTCAACACTGATTAAACCTGAGTCATAGACTAATGAAGAGGCATTTATACTTTCAGTCTGTGCCATAAATAACTATACAGCATTCAAGTCAGCTAAAAAGGAGTCAGAAGATGTAGCCTTATGACTACAAACACATTTTAGAGATGTTTATTTCAAAGGAGATTTTTTTCTTAAATGATGCATTAAAAGTCACACAAATGAACTACTCAAACCTGTCAACACTCTTTCTTCCAGGAAGCTGTCATGTACACTGCAAAGTTCTTCAAATACAGAATTTTAGCAGAACATATGTTCTTGTAGTAAATGACACACTTTTAAGTAGGTAGAAAGCTCAACAGTAAACATGACCTTTGACTGAAAAGAACCTTTCAAGTTTAGCTGGAGGTTTTTTTGGCAAACCGGCAAAGGCATGATTATATTGCACCCTATTGGACACATTATTCTTAGGATATAATTAGTTATAAACCATAGATATTCTTTTCAGACGTAGTAAAAGAGGCTGAGTTTTTAACTATTTCTATACAAGAATTAGGCTTCAAAATTCCTGGTGCTTAGAATAATGATTTTGCACTAAAAGTCTCTCAAAAAACTACTACTACAGTTCTGCAATATTTGCAATGGCTGTCACCAAAATAATAAAGAACTTCATCACCTTAGCATAGCTAGTTACATTCAATATACATTTAACTACATGAAGTTTTGAAGCTAATACTAATTCTAAGGAAAACTTGATTAGAGTAAAGGCTGTCATTTATTAATCTCAAACTATTTTTAATAAATTACAGATTTACTGAAGTGGTACAACTATGATAAAAAAACCCCCATGGTGATTAATTAGGTAAGAATACAAATTTTCATTGGATTGTAAGTAGCCATTACAAATTTTAGACAAATATGCCCAAACATTTGTGTCATAAATAGAATTTTACTTGCAGGCAAAGAACTCAAACAATTTGATTGTTGAACAGAATTTTTCAGCCTATCTAGTGTTGGCTGTGATTTGCTAGCATTTTCAATGCTTGGCTAATTGCCTTCCATGATTAATTGCAAATTTAGTTCCATAATTTGATATGAATTGAATATTTGCTTTATTTACATGTAAATAAATACTATTAAAATATATTTCATCACAGAAGAGAAGACCTCTAAAAACCAGGATTTTCTGTATTTGGTATTTAGTGCAATTTTTCCTAATTTAGTACTCTTAGTCAGTGTAGCCGTTTGAAAAAGGGCTTTTGAAAGGGGGTGTAAGAGAGAAACCGCACTTACCTGAGTTAAAATTCAATTTTTCCTCAAAAGCCGTTTTGGGAAGGGGGGTTGTCCCGGCCGGGACCGAGGGGGAGGCGGGGAGACGGAGTGGGACCTGCACCAGTTCCAGTGCCCCCGAGGCCGGGGCTGGGCGACAACAGCTCCTTGTTTCCCGGGGCTGGGTGGCAGCTCCGTGCCCTCCAGGCTCCTGGCAGCGGGGCAGCAGTTTCTAGCCCCCTGTCCCCACCACCCCTGGCTGGGGCCAGGCGGTGGTTTCTAGCCGCCCTGCCTCCACCGTTCCCGCGAGCATGAGGCCGTCCCTTCCCGCACGGGCACGGTGGCTTCCTGGGGCGAGCAGCGACCTGGGGGCATGGCAATGGGAAGCCCCAGCGTCCCTCCGGGAGGCAACAGCTTCTCACCTCCACCCCAGAGTGCGGGCAGCGGCATGCCGCCCCGGGTCAGCCGTGGCCGGGAATTTCAGCACCACGGCTGCTAACGGACAGCGACACAGGGCTAGCCCTGGCACCGTCTTGGCGCTGTGGCATCTCTGAGGTGCAGCCGCCATGACACCGGAAACTGAGGCGGGGCCCGACTGGCTGGATGAATGGGAAGCCAGCTGGACCAGGAAGAAGGCGACGATATTCACGCGAGACGGAAAGGCTTAAAAGTCGAGGCACGGCCCCACCCCGGTCTCTTTTTCGGCCATCGCTGCTAGGAGAAGAATCGGAGCCCCGGTGTCCAGTGCCTGCAGGCCCCGGCGGGATTCCACCCATTCCTCTCAACCCGGGAGCCATTTGGCTAGCAAGTATTCTTCGGACAAGGGAGGGAGGGAGCCGGTTTTCACCTGTGTTTGTGTTTTTCAGAGAGGCTGAAGTGCCGGAGGTGCTTCAAGAGAGGGAGAGAGAGAAAGAAGGGAGAGACACCTTTTCCTACCCTTCCTCCCTGTTTCTTTCTACTAGCCATCTGGCTGAAAGGAATAGTTCCCTTTTTTTTTTTTTTTTTTTCCCCTTTTTGTGTGTTTTTTCCCTTGCGTGTTGGGGGGTCCCTCAGTGTAATTCTGGGGTCTCCTGCGGGTCACCCTACCTCTAATTTAATTCCCCTGGAATAAATTGTTCTCCTGCTGACCATTCTATTCAGTTTTCCATCACCTTTATTGAATCTGCCCCCTGAATGCTAAACAGTGGGTCAAACCACCACAGTCACATATCCTTAAAAGAGCCAACCTGTATTTATTGATATAGCAAAGGGACATACTAGATTAATTCTAGACAAAGGCATATTCCTGAGCAGTTTTTCCATTGAGAGTAGTCCAAAACCTCTGAGACTGTAGCTGTCAATAATTGTGGCTTCTGAAGTGGAAAGGGGCTGAAGAGGGAAAGCTCCAGCTGATGAAGCTGTTTATAAAATATGGGTGAGGGTGAGACTGGTTATTGCAGCAGTAACTGAAGAAATAATAAGTGTATAATTTATAGAGGATTTTATATCCACAAACCATAAAGTGGGTGGGACAGAGAAAAGAATAGTCCCTGACACAAAATATAACTTGATAAGTGGCAGACACATACTACCTTGCACCCATTTAGACTGTATCTTGATATCAGATCAGGAAGGAGTTTTAACATGATCCCTGCACTTCAGCCACTCTGAACAAGCTGGGTCCATCAAAGTAAGTACTACACCAGAAGGATTTATCTCCACAAGCAGTATG
This sequence comes from Serilophus lunatus, assembly GCA_013399895.1. NCBI lineage: Eukaryota > Metazoa > Chordata > Aves > Passeriformes > Eurylaimidae > Serilophus > Serilophus lunatus. The sequence goes on along the minus strand of VXBA01003725.1, from coordinate 151,234 downwards.
GGTATTAGTTTTGTTCCTCGTATGACCAGTCTCCTCATACCCCAGGAACATGTCTCCATGGGGCACCAACAAACTCATCAGCCATCTGGAAAGGACACAACTGACTGTATATAGAGGCTGGGCCTCCGGCATTTCATTAGGCTTCATACAGAGCTATTCACTAAAGAGAAGGATTCCAGTATTTTGTGCCACTCGATTGGTATACACTGACAAGCCAAGAATGAATGCCAAGAAGGCATTCCAAAGTGTGCACATCCTCTGTCATTCAGAGCCATTTACCTTACACTTTTACAGAAGGAATAGGTAAGATGAATAAGAGACATATTTTGCAAGCTACCTAATGTCAGAGTTGGTCTGCTGGGACCAATGTCTTTTAAACAGGACAATGAATGTTGTTAAGTTACTTTCCTGAAATTGGAATTAACAACAAGAGCATTTACAAAGAGGACCTGTAAGAAGATATAAAAACAAGGATGAGGAAAGTAATTAGGAAAGGACAGTTTCTCAAAGTTCCAAACAAGCTTTTAGAACAAAATTAGAACAAGTTAATTTTTTGTACTTCTAAACAAAGAGTTGTGTCCCTTTCTTTGCCGTAAAGAAGGTATCATTTTTAATCTCTGTATTTGTATCATATTCAAAGTTTGGTGAGAGATTGGCAGAAGGGCTTGGGAACTTTTCTGATACAGACTTCTAGCTCTCTCTAGAAACTAGTCAAGGATTATTATTGCTGTTCTAATTGCTGCATTTCAGCTTTCAGAGTGCTCGCTTATGAAATGCTATTGCTATCAGACCTTGGTTTACACTATTATCAAGGTGGTAAAATCATGTTGAAGTTGGAATGCTGTTTCAATAGATCACTTTATTTGACCTATTAAGGAAAATGCAAAGAATTGCTAAAGCAAGATCACAGCTGTATCAAAATCAAAGGACTGAAATCTTGGAAGAAAATTAAACTAATTTTGATGATGCCTTCTGCCTTGGTAGCAAATTCAGTAAATAGCCCTCTGACTAGGTGCCATGACAGTTGTAAAAAATGCCAAAATCTTGCTTAAGAGTATGTCAAAGAAGTTTGATTAACTGAGCTATATTTTTCCTCCCACCTATATAAACCAGTTTCATACCTATTAAAATTATTGCCATAGTTCCAAGACCACATATTAAGGATCTGTCTCAGTCCGGAGGAGACTAGAAATTCTTCTTGTAAAAGCGAAGAGGTAAAGGCAGTGCTATATCCCAGCACTGTATGCACTATCTGTCAGTATGTATTTACTATCCAGTAAAGTGTCCTGAAATACGTTCAAAGATCCTTAACCAAAGAGGTTTTTATTGTTTGCTGTTGTGCATAAGTACCTCTCAGGTGAAAAAATTCTACTCTCACTGGGTCAAAATTTTCCTGCAAAAACGGAGCATTGTGCTTTTCATAGCATCAGCCAACAACTGTGTTTGAGGATAAGGAAGAGCATCAGGCTAACTGGAAAGGGTCATAGTTATTAGCTTAACTGAGGCAGAGGGAATTATAAGGGCAAAACCATTAGACATACTAAGTAAACATAGCCAGGAATAACAATTCACAACATGAATATCAAATTACTGAACACACTAATCTGGAAAACTGCTAAGATTCCTCTACTAGTTAGGATATCATATTACCCAGCTCATTTCAACATGCACGAAGCAAGACACATATCACTTGTCACTTCTACATTTTTTTTCCCCCGCACGAAACAGGGGTAGTCAATCTCCTGAAAGAACAGGTGGCATTGATGATGCAAACTGCTTATGAAAAAAAGGTCATGATGCAGACAAGAAGGTCATAGAAAACAATTTGAAATATGGGACCTAATTTTACAGTTACTGAATTTATATTATTTATATAATTTATTATATTATACTATATATTTACATTATTTATAAATTACCTCAGCAACCTGGCATCTGGGACAATATCCAAAACTAATTCAAATGGAAACAGGTCCCGTGGATGAAAGCAAAAAGAACAGAAACTAAGTATAAATGACAAAAAAATTCTAAAAAGTCAAATTGTATGTGTGTGTGTGTGGGAAACAATACGGAAAGCCTTCTTGTAATTTCCTCTGTAAATGTAAAATACTGCACACTTCATCCACTTCCATATTAAATATTTGCTAATGTCATTACAACATGGGCATCATTATTGTGTTGTACTAGAAGGAAAATCAATGCATTTTGCATAGTATTTTCTTATCTGTTGGGAGCAGAAGCATGCTGTTTGTGGTGCTGTAGGATCTGTTACTGCCAGCTTAAAAAGTTACATGGTGTAAATGTAGGGTTAAGCTGTTTTATAAAGCCTAGCACTTCCTCCTTCTATTTGTATTATAGAAGACAGATTACATTTAACAAAATTTCCTCTTGTTACAGAATATTGGTAGAATTGAGATAACATGTTTCCCTTTCTTGCAAGGTTTGTGATACAGAATGATAGTAATTTCAAAAATCTGCATTTGGTGTTGATGGATAGCATGATATGCCACATTGTTTTAAGTTCAGAGTCAAGCTTTTCCTCGAGCTAAACCATAAAGGCTGTAGGTACTTCACAATCTCAGGTGATCATATTTAGTCAGCACTGGATGGCAGAGTGTAACAGATTATGTGTCACTTCCTCTATGGAGCAAAAAAAAAAAAAAGGGCCAGATGGAGTTTTCTAGAGTTTCATCTAATCTTCTCTTGTTTCTAAAAAGCACTTGACAACTGCAAATTGAGTTTAACATCAGCAGTGAAGGTTGATGGACTTTTTAATTGGGACTGCTGTTCAAGAAAAAATGTATAGACAAATGCCAACACATTTAATTGAATAACACTGACTCCTGGACCAGAAAGCCAATTCTTCCTGGTGAATTTTTTCTATTTAAAAAACTGGAATGTGACAGTCTTTTTTGAAACAACTGATAACTTTAAGTTGGCATAATATACAATCAGATATGTTAAAAGTTTTTCAATCCAGTTTCTGGTCTTCATAGAAAATGAGAATTATATAAATATTGGGAATTATCTACATATTACAGAAAATGATAGATAACATCAGGATGATATCAGTGTTGTTTCTGCTGACTTTTGTCTTTCATTGCTTCCCACGACAAGATACCCATGAAGTCCTCATAGCTACAAGGCCAGTATAGAATAAACTGAAAAGGCTACGTTTGACATATATTTTCTATTCTATATGAAAGAGGACCCTTTTTAGAATACTCACATCAACAATTTCATCTTGACTTTATATTTATGCCGGCAGACTGACCAGTGACACTCAGCTGATGTTACTAATGTTGTTACAGAGTCACAAAATCTGTTTCTTTCTTTTTTTTTTTTTTTTTTTTTTCCCCTGAAAGCCAAACAAAACTAAACCAAAGAAGTGCCCCTCATTACTGGCTCTTTACAGAAGAAAGTCAAGCTTCAGTGGGGTGGATCTAGAAGAAAGTGTTATGATACAAAATCTCTAAAAAAAAAAACCCCACAAAATATTTTATCAGTTAACTAGCTTGGAAAATGCCTATCCTTTTGGAGACCAACTACTGCCATGCAAGGGTCCAGCTACCTTCTCACACTCTAAGCTATTACTTGAGGCATTATACTTCAAAGACATGACTCCTAATATTACATTCCACAAGCTCATATTGGTTCCATAGAACCTAGGAAAGGAAAGGAAAATGAATATACAAATTTTCTGTAGCCCAGCTCCATAAGTTATGACTATCAGCAGTAAGAGGTTACTGTTATTGAAGATTCAGCTTCTTACAGCCCTTCCTAGCTGTCACATCTTCTCAGGATGAAAGATAAAACAGAAACTGAATTAACAATTAACACAGCTAGAAACAAACCCCATTAATCCTTCTGTTTTTTCCTGTTTTCCTGAAATAAGTTACGGACCCCTTCTTCCCATCGCCTACAAAAGCAAGTGAGTATCAACTGTCCTTTCATTTTTGTAGTGAAGCAAATCTGTCTGGAAGAGGAAAACATCAACCTGGGGACTAAGAACTTTTTCACCCCTGCAGGGTGCCATCAGTGCGCTTGCAGGAAGACCTGTTTTCAGCTTTCAGCATCAACTCTTGCCCTGGTGTTTTAACTCTCCTTCCTTCTCCCTCCTTCCCCAAACAACTTAATTTTGGTAAGACTTCTCATGCTTCTTTGTTTCACCCACCTACAGCTTGAAATTAAAATAGCTTTTCAGCTAGAAGCATAAAATACAACAGAGAATTAAGGTAGATTGAATTTTCTTTCTAGTTTTGAGTGTTGATTTTCCTGAGCTAGAAATGGAGGATAGGAAAAGAAAAATGTGAATTTTCACAGTACAAATATACAGGGACATAGCATACTATAAGACATTGATGTCAAAACAAACTGGCTATCCTCAGCCAGGCAAACTGGGATGAATGTCTGAAACTCTCCAAATTCCTCATTTGAGGGATTTTAGGCTTACTGAATCACAAGACAGTAAGTTCTTCCTTTCTTCCAGATTCTCCAGCAATAATATCTGAACAATAATATTTAGTCTTAATGAAACACTTTATCTTGTATTATATAGCTTATTTTCTCATTAAAGCCATTTCCTCTTGGTGCTGGTAAGCACATAAACCTAACAAATTCATTTTCATAAAGATTTGACACTCACCTACTTCTATCCAGAAAAAAATATCCTCACTGTGATAATTCCGGAGCTGTTTAAAAGCCAAAGGAGAATAATCAGTAAGTTAAATCATTGTTCTCATTGTCTATTAATAAAAGCTGTTAGAAAAAGCTGGTTTTGGCAAAATAAGAACTGCTGGAAAGACAAGAAAAGACAGCTAGGAACATGTCTGGGAAGTCTGTTTTCATTGATTTTTCCTGTGTGCTCTACTGGGAAAGTAGTTAAACTTGTTGAGAAAGTTGTAGCAAGATATTGAGCAAAAGGAGAAGGAATTTCCAATATGGTCTTGTTTTCATTTTACAAAACTTCTCTTTACTACAGCAGGGAGCAATACAAAGGATTGACATGAGTGGTCTGGGAAGAAGGGGAGCACAATTGGCTGTGACATCTTTCTAACGTAAAGATCCTAACTACAGCATGAATTACATTTTTTGACATTTACCTAGGTCAGTATGGTGTGTCAACTATGAAACTGTTGATTACTATTCTTGCTCTAGGCTGAAAACACCACGTTGCAAAGAGCTTACAGTGTACATTAAATGTAGACAACATCACCTAAATGATACAATGAGGGTACAGGCCTTCAGTAATAACCATAGGGAAGAAAGGGAAGAGACCTCAACAAAAAATAAGTTCCCAGAAAAATCTGAAACAATCAGTAGATAATTATATATATCTGAAAAGAAAGAATGTAGGTTTCTCTGTGTCTATTCCTTGGACCTGAGTCCAGGCTTCAGAACCATAAATCCTACATGCACATGAAAGAGCTGGATCTCTCAAGAGGGTGGCTGAAAAAGCCTTTAAGCTGCCTAGGAAGGTCAGTAGTGCTATTTAACTCATAATGCTGAATTCAGGTATTATTTAAATTTATTTTTCTTCCTTGGACCTTAATTGCTGAGTCAGTCACCTTCTGTCCCACTCAGTGTCAGAGCCTGTCCCTGCTGGAAGGTAACTTTCCATTTGCATTAAAAAATGTATAGCAATATTTTATTCAGAGGAAGTAGAAGAGATGTATACTTTAACACATAGTGGTTTTAACATTCAGCTGAGTGAGAGACTTGATCTTCCTAGCTTAACAGGTTGACAGTCACTGCTATCACAACTGTTTCCTATCTAGCACACTCAAAATATACCTGTTTGAGGCTGGGCTAAGCCTTTGTCTGATCTTGTCAATGCTGAGGTTCTGGACAGACATCTCTCTTCAAGAGTCACAGACAGACCAGACAGTTTTCTTGAATCCTTTCTTCTGGTCCCTATTCTCAACACAATTTCTTTTTGTTTCTAAAACTAGTGAATTCTTTAACAGCAAACCTGAGAGAAGCCCTCAGTAGATATCCAAGGCTGTCAATGCTTTAGGTGAAGTCTGTCCCCACTTAGACAGATTTGGGCTTGTTCTGTGCTGGTTTGCAAGGTAGTATTATGTGGTCACCATAGAAATAGCTTTGTAAATGTATCCAGATTTGGAGTCTGTCTGGAAAATTACCAAGTTTTTAGCTGATTTAGTGAAATGAAAGTAGAGTGAATCCTCCTATGCACATCTGGATAAGATTAACTGGTTTGTTTTTTTTTAACCACTACCTTGGAGCAATAACACAGAGAATTAAAAGACAACTAATTTGCAATGAATGCCCTCTTTGATATAGCGACTTTCTGAAAACTACAAACTAATTTCATAATTAAATAGTAAGTTTTTTCCTCATTTTTCATATCTACAAAAAAGCAATATCACTAATTTAAGTGATTCAGAAAAACAAGCCTAGTTTCTAGCTACAAGAAAAAATAAGGATAGTATTGATTATATACTTCGTGAACTTCTCCTTGGACTTTCTGATAGATAACTCTTTTTATAGGATATTCTGATAATAAGAAAGGGGCAAGGAAAAGAATTACATTGTTAGATTAGAAATGAATTACCGGAATGTTGAAAATTCTGGTGAACTTCTGTGTTATCCTTAAACAATTGCTTTTAGCAGATGTTGATAATAAAACATCAGGTCTAAACACACTTGAAAATCGTGGCTTCAGGAAGGATAGGGCTCTAACCAGAAGGCAGTTTCCATAATCAGTAACAAAGATATCCTCTGGAGTTGCAGAGGATGCATACAGCAGTCGATTGGACAGAAATATAAACTGGTTATTGGAGCAGATAACAGACTGAGATGCTTGGTAAGGAAAATATCAAACACATGAAGGCAGAATATCTCAGACCTAGTTCCCCGTTTCTGAGATAATTTGTAAGCATCTTGCTACACTTTCGCATAATCACGAACTACTTCAAGAAGCAGCTGCTTAAAAGATAGGAATAATGATACCTTTTTTTTCCCTGCTGAATTAGGGAAAGTAGAATGCAAACAAAACTTAACCGTCAGCAAAAACTGGAGGAAAGGGGAAGGTAAATATTGTTCTGAGCAGGAAAAGGACATTTTACATGCAGCAGAGGACCATTTGCTAGGCAGTAAGTCTACATGACAAGACTGCTACTCATGACTATAAGCTGTCTGAAGATCAGGCTACAGCTTCACACACTCTAAAGTTCCTCATCCTGGAGTCTGCTGTTTCAGCTACATTACTTCTTTTACGAAAACACATGTTGACAGGCCAAACCTTCAGGCATTTCTTAACCTGTGTTCATGTGAGATACCTCACTGCAGCAGATCGGTCCAGCTGTCTACAATCCCATGTTGTCTTGCAGTAGTGTCAGATCCTGTGTGTGATAGGGAGCCCTGTGACCCTGATGCAGTAAGACACTGGTGTCTGAAATAGGGAATACACCTTGGCAGGTACAGCGATAGCCAGCCTATCTGTAATGCAGGAATTAGAAGATATGCTTCTATACGCTGCCGTGTCTGGAGGTAGACAGCCACATTGCTTGTGTATGCTTCTGAGAGCTGTGGACACCAAGCAGATCTGGACTTGAGACAGCCTCAAACTTATGTTTGCTAAGCAAATGGGATTGAAAAAGTGGTGATTGTTCCTTTACTGAAGTCCATACTCCTTCCTTATCACAGAGATCTAGTCATGGCAGAATATCTGAGAGTCTAGCCAAGGCAATGAGTCCCCTCGTCCCACTTTGATGATAAACTTGCTTTTAACACAAAAATTTTAACATCTTTTTTTGGCCTAGACTTTTCTAACATTCAGTGACCCTGTGATAATGTCAATGATTGGTCACTACATTATAGTCTCCAATATAGTACAATAAAATGCTGAAATCCTGGGATTTTTTTGTCACCTGATGGGTTCCATATTATGGTCAATATTACCTGAAATCAGATTAAGTTCCTCCACCTGCGTGCTCCAAATGATTGACTGCAGTGTGAAAGTGTCAGAAATCACAAGAGAAACAAAATTGCAAAGAGTAGCTTCTAGCAGATGTCACTTCAAGAAGAGCAACCAATCTCCAAAACAACAGGAAATAAATTATTGCATGAGCCAGTCAAATACACGACACATTGATTAAAGAGTCACTATCAAGCACAAGAATTGATAGTCTCTGAATTAAATACAATATGAAGAATACAGTTTCCCTTCTGTGAAAACTAGAAATTGTAAGACCTTAATGTAAACAAATGAATGGCAGATGAAAACAACTGAATATTTCACAGAACTGTTTGAGGTCACCTATTTTTCAAGGATATTTATTTTTTATCACTATGCCTCCTTAAGTGTCACTGTTATCACTCTATCATTGTAACTCTTGCCTAAGTATTCCAATGTTTTTGACTCAAGAACTTTCTGTGCCAATCATTCTTGGCTGTCTTGGATCATACTTTCAAATGTTTAGTTTCTGTTGCTTTCTTATGCTGTGGTACCTTCATTCTAGTTGACTTTCATCTAGAGTTAGCTAAGACTAATATGGCACTATGAGTAACCCAGCAGTCCATGGCTTTCTCTCTGGGCATTTCTTAGTCTCTGAGATGCTTAGGTGTTGGATTTCTGTTTTTATTTGTTTTATGTTTGACTTACTTTTTTAAACACAGTGAGGAAAAATTCCAGAGAAGTTTCCATTACAAACTGTTAGGAAAAGTGCTTTGCACCTCGGTAACATTTCTGTTTCAAATACTGCCAAGAAAAAACAAGGGATCATGAAGGGAACCAATCAGAATATGAAGAAAAAAATTAGAGGATGAGAAAAGATTAAAAATATCAGGCATATGTGGTAAGCAGGTGTAATTTTACTTTAGAGTGTTTGAAGTTTATTTCTATGTCTATCCTTCATTACTAACCTAAGAAGGAAAAGCTAAAGGCACTGAAGTCAACAGGACTTTCCCATGTGTTACTGCTGATATCCAGAAATAATAAGAACCACTTAAAATTTTGTGCTGCTTTGAAAACAGTTAGAAGGCAAATTCAGCCATGTGTGAATGATGCAAGTTCATTATATGGGTGTGTAGATGTGAAAAATCTAGCCAGAACTGTTTATTGATTGAACTTTTGTTAGTTAATTCAGATTTAGTTTTATTTCTTTTCATATTTTAAATAACACTAGGAGATAAATACACACACACGCATTTATATATATGTGAAAGAGATAGACTGGCAGTTGCTGGGAGAAACACCCTGCTATGGCCATAAGGATGCACATAACTCCAGGTAGACCACTGGAAGCCAAGGTCTAGTCACTGCTGCCAGAGCCAAAGGCAGAGTGGGGACACTTGGGATGGTGCCTGCTGCTGCAGAACACTGGCTACAGCTAAGTCTGTTCTGACTTTCCTCAGCTCACATCTGTTTCCCTGAGCTACATCCCTCCTGTAGCAGGAGGCTGAGCCAGGGACCTCTGTAAAGCCTGGTGTGCCCCTTGGCACAGCTCCATATGCCCCCTTAGAGGGCTGGCAGCCACATGAAAGTCTGTTGTCTCAGTGGCTGTAGCTCCCATACTGCCTTACAGATTCAGCTGGATGATCATGGCCCTAAAATCCTTCCACAATTTTATTTTTCTTGTAAGCTCTGACACTTTCAAATTATAGTCAGTCATTTGGAGCACACAGATGGAAGGAAATACAACCAAATTATTTTCAGGCATACCGACCATAAAGGCATTCCCCATTGGGAAGGAAGTTTCAGGGTTTCAAGCTCTCATTTTGTAATAAGTGGAACCACAACCTAGTGAACACCATTGCAAATAACATCCCAGGTCTCTCCTTCCTTCCTGCCTCTCTTGTTCACAAGGCAGAATTTGCCCACCCACAGTCCAAACCAGAAACCTCATTTGAAGGAGGTGGAAAACACAATCTGCATACATTTCTTAGAAGCCTAGCATCATCACTGAATTCATCATCCCAACATATATTTTGTTATAAAAAGCAAATGATGGCCAGTGACAAAACTGGTCATATTTTATGAATAACCCATCTCCCAAACCAAAACATAGCAGAAGCAAAAAATCTGTGTTTTATTCCTATTAGAAGTCCTTCTATTTATCATATAAGCCCAGTCTCATATGGCATATCATATGCAAATAATTCATAAATTATATTTTAGAGGATTTTACTTCTTGGAAATAACATTTCTGAATAAACAAAAGAAATTCAAATCAGGTAATGTCTGGGCTTCACAGGAAGACTTGCTTTTCCAGGCTTGACAGATTTCCTTAACTTCCTCTATAATGTTGTGTTATGCAGTTTCCCTCGGCATCCTTCATCTCTCCAGACTGAAACATTTTCCTTTCCGCACAAACCACCTGCTACACTGTGGGGGAAGTCTCGGGAGAGCCCAGCCCAGTGCTCTACAGGACATTTGCCCCTTTCCTGAAGATGCAAAGCAAAACAGGGGAGGAAGAAGAACAAGTTAGATGTAAGAGCTGAGTTCAAAAACTTGACAGAAATCACTGCAAGTGCCACCAAGGGTTTTAGAGAAGCGTTTTCCTATCCTGTGACATTTTTGCATGCACCAGCAGTTGCACTGACTGTGGCATTGCTGTGTTGGCAACAAGCAAAAGGGAGAAAACAATCAGGGAACAAAACTGTCGCTGAAAGTATTTTTCTGAGTGGATAAATAGAGGTTATGCACAAGGCCAGGTATAGGAGGATGAGGATTTATCTGGACTGGCGGGTAGAAGGGGCCATGAGGTACATACAGGGGAGCTTACAGTGTGGTACCCTAAGTGTCTGCCAGACAGTTTAGACTACCTATGCAGCCTCAAAAAAGTGGAGCTAGTCTTCCTAAGGGGAGAAGTGAGAAAAATTAAGAATATTTTCTAGCTAGGTGATCTTTGAAGCAAGTGGATACTTCAGAGAAAGGTTTGGGAGCTCACGGAAACAACAAAATCTTTACATAATTACAGGTTTTATACCCAGGAAAGAAAAAAAATAAAAGGCTTTTAAGGTTTAGTTTGGGCAGGTGTTCTTTGCTTTTTTCTTAAAGAACTTCTTACTTCTAAAAGCTCCTTACCTTTCCCTGCTTTGTTCCCTGCACCCTCTACAGCCCTGTGGTGCACTGTCCCTTTAGGCACTTGCTAAGCCTCAAAGACAGGCAATCTCATAAAAAGAAATGTAAAGGAAAAGAACAATAGATAAAGGCCAAAGGCTTTTAAATGAGTTATTCTTCATGATGTTTTTCTGTCAAATGTAATAAAGTCAATTGCATTCCTTGTCATCTGGATGCATTTCAGAGAAATGCAAATTGTCACAACAAATGGAATAACTGAGAAGAAAATGGCCTTTCCATCTTCTTCCTCTTGGGATGTTTTATTCAGTTGTTCTTGATGTATGCTTTCAAGTAGGTGTGTGAAAATTCACATTGCTCATCTCAGTATGATATCTCACTGCTATAAAGAATTGAGATATGACATGGGAGAGCCACTGGGAAAACTTGCTTCTAAAACAGGATCAGATACTGTATAATGGATTGTACTGATGGATTTTAACTCATAAGAAGCTGAGAGATAACATCTGTAAAGTTGGAACACAGAGCAGACTTGGCCCTCCCAGGTAAGACAATACATTTAGGTCCAAATTCTAACTTAGGTCCATCCTTGTGTGTGATTTTAAGAAAGATATTTTGCTTTCCATAAGTACAATTTTCTTATAATCCCTGCTTCTGAGGAGAAACTCAAATTCAGAGATAATCTATGTGCAGCTGCATATAACACTTACTTCTGTGGAACCTCAGACCTAATGGGGACCTCTTGACATTGACATAGCATAAAATATTAACGGTAAAACACATGGAGCAGATAGCAGTAATTATTTAGAGTGAAGTATATTAAGATAATAGCAGCAACAATGTTTCCCCTATACCATTTTCTTTTCTGACTTGCACATGAAACCCAGAATCTAACATGATCATTCCTGCACTGGGTTAGCCTTTTACTTAATGCTCATGGTTAGTAGTGGTTGGGTAGCAGCCTGTCTAGCCTCCCTGTTAAGCTACAAGTATACCTCAAGTCAGATCCACTGAAGAATTGTCTTAGATGTGAATAGGGAGCTATAGATCACACCATTTTTCATTAGCTTTAGAGGAATCCACTGCACTGGAATTTATAAACTACAAGAACAAAAATCATTTTCCTGGAACTTAATGGCATTGAGATGTGCAACTTGTACAACCAAGACTGATAGTCATAAGAATAATAGCCCTAGAAAAATTCGAGGATCACAAAATATTCAGGTAAATTTTGATTTATATGATAAACCAAGTAAGACTTTGAGGTTTTATGCTATGCTGAAGAGAGCAATCACACATAGGAGAGAAAAATTAATATATATAAAAATGGAAAAGAAAAAATAAATACAAAGGCAAGAAAAAATAGACCAGAATTTGTTTGATGACACATTTGATTGGCTAAGTATCCTGACATTGAAAATTTTTCAATTATTTCAACTTTAATCTTATTGATGACAACATTCATCCATTAACTATTGAGTTTTGCAGTTTGGGGAGTTTTTTTTCTGTTAATTGTGAATAACAATATTGCATGAAAGCCTCTATCAGAGAATTACTTAAGATGCATACTTCCCCGACAGAGTGAAAGAGGAGATGTTATTAAAAGCAAGGATCTTTACTTTAAGTTTGGCATAAGTGATTTGGTAAACTGTCAGGGAAGACAGCTAATAACTCTAAAAGGTCCTTCAGAAGCATTACCCCGTGGAAATCTTGTTAAGAAGAACAAGCACTTATGGATCTAGATAGGAGTTAATCATGCCTCAGACTTAATCAGTGAACCTGCTGCACATCCTCCTCTGTAGAAGCCTGCCCTTTACCCCCTGGATGCATCCTCTCATTGGTTAGGTACCAATCTTATGTTTCTAAGCTCTTGTGGTGTGAACACTGTCTCTGTACTGTCTATCTGGTTAGCCTAAGCTCTAGGACAGTCTGGGCAAATCCAGGCAAGCATTGGTTCAGAAATGCAGACAGGCCAGAGGGCCAGTGATCTTCAGTGGATCTTCAGCTTTGAACGTATTTAAAATACAGAGACTTTGCAATGTAGAGTTCTGTCTCAGATACAAGAAACAGGTCATTGCTGACATCAACTGTTCACTATGATTTGTGGTCTTGTCTCTGCTTTAATTTCCTAGATACACCTCTACGTCACTTCAGCAAAGTTTAAAAGAAAGGCATTTCTTGGGGGTAGTGAAAGGAGATTAAAAAAAAAAAAGTTGGTATTCCATGTCTGTCATTATTTGCATTCAGAAAAAGAAAGGCTGTGACACATTATTTCACACTGAGACCTCTAATTTAAATTATGTTTTCCTCATAAAAACCAGGATTCTGCCACCAAAGGTATGCCAAGGGAGAATGATGGAGATGGAGAAGTCCTTAAAGAAAGAATCATGGAGAAGAAAAAAATGGCTTTCCAGTGTCTGGTGGGTGATTTAAGTCCTGCCAAATCAATTGAAAAGATCAAGTCTGTGAAACTAAAAAAACTAGTGAAAAAAACCCCAACATAAAGAGGAGGATAAAATGGGAAAGAGAAGACACTATTTAGATTGAACATATTAGATGGGTAAATAATATAAAGTTCCAAGATGAATAAATTAATTGTCACATAGCCAATGGCAGCTGATGGGGGAGGATGGGAGGTGGCTTGTTACTGACAGGCTTGGGCTAGGTATTTGGTGCTTTTCCTTCTGCAGACCAGAAAGAAAAGAGGATTGTAATTTACATCATCTCAGGTGTATTAGTGATATCCGTCTATCCCCAAGGGTCTCTGTTCCTGGGTGTCCTGGGTGTCCACTCCCCATCTAGTGACCTGCAGCAGAATTGCAGGGTTTTTGGATTTTTTCCTGGACGAGAGGGCATGAGCCCTATCTACCTAAACCCTCTCTTTTATTTAGGCACTTATTTTGGACCTATAATAAATTATATCCTGAATTAATCTATCTAAGAACTTTATCAAGCAGTAATCAGACCTGAAGAGATAGCTTAAAGAGACATCCTGTATGCTGCTGTTCATCCTATGCTTCTACCATCTACTAAAATGAAACATAGCTCCTCCCTCTACCAAGTGTAACATTGAATAGTTATAGTTCCAAATGAAAGGGCACCAACATTTTCGATAATGGATCGCAAAGAAGATATGGAACAAATTTTCAACTAGACTGTGACTCATCATTTTTGTCAGAGTAACCGTGCTGCAGAAAATGTATTTGCCTAATTTATTTTAAAGGCATTATTAACCAGTAAGTTTGAGGCATGATGGCAAATGGGATTTTCAAATGCCTAACTACTACATTCATAGAAAATGCCATTTATGTGCAGGACCAGTAGTGACTCTGCAAGTCACTTATATGCAAATGGTCGTTGTGCTTCCAAGCCTAAACCTCCATTTGCCATTTGCTGGTCCATAAAATAGTTCAACATACCTTAGATAGCTGTTTTCCAGACATAATAAACATTATTTTTCAGACCATTAATGTATTGTAGACCAGGAAGAATGCTATTTTAAGACTTCTGATGGCTTACATAAGGCTTACTTATGTTATAGTTAAGTTTAAACTCAACTTACTAGTTCAGTTCAGTTTAACAGTTATTCCCTATTAATCAATACAGAGAAATTTTTACTCTTTCTTTTTTGTCCTCTCACTCTGAATCTCAAATCAAATATCCAAGCAAATCTAAAGACATTCTGAAGTAGTCAGTGATAAATCTGCACATCAGAAATATATGATGAAGGAAGTGTATGCTAGTTCTCTTTTTTGGGGTACTTAATATTTGATACTCCAGAAGGTAAATCTATATGCCTCAGGACATAAATTCATGAAGCCTTCATGAAGGTTGGCTATTTGCTGAGTACTCATTTTTTGTTGGATTTCTTAAATAAGCACACGTCTTTGGCACTATACTTGGGCAATTCTAAAACTCAGTTTGTGAGCCTTAACTACTTTTTCTGTATCCCAAGATCCAACAAAATCAGCAGTATTTCTGAAGATTTTCTTAATAATTATGTCTAAATGTTTTTATGGGCAAAAAGAAAAAGAGAAAAAAAAAAAAAAAAAGTAAAAGAATGAGACTTTCCAGCCAGCATGCTCTTCTCTCTAATATCTAATATGAAGAGGAAAGGGTCCTTTTTTGGATTAGACTTACATGTCTTGTAAGTAAAATGACAAATTCTTTAAGAGTGTGAAAACTAATTTCACACTTTGAACATTCTTATTTTTTTTCTGCCTGTGTAGTTTCCTAGACTTGGTAAATGAGAGCAGAAAACATCTAAAATTAACAAACCTCTAAAACTATTAAAAAAATGTCTCACGTGCTTAGAAAACGTGGTTTATAACCCTACTCCTACCAATAAAAGCAGTAAAGCTATAAAACTGAACTTCAGTTTAGGGTCAACATTCAAGATTCACTGCACTGTAGTGAAGACATTTGAAATTAAATCATTAGGATGTTTAATATGTTGGAAAATGACCCCATCTAATAAAATACAATTTAAATTTCACCACCTTTAAGCCAAACTGAGTCTAACTTCTGTGCTCTTTCAAGGCCAACTCAGATGCTGTTGGTTCAAACTTGCTCAGGGTAGATGATCTTTTGACACCTGCACCATTAACAAGACATATTTATAATTTGGAATGACAGTATATCGTATACAGTAACCTGTATAGTAATAGATTATAACATATATCATATATTGCATTTATTCCCTAAACTCTCCTGACCTAACATCCTAAATCAAAATTTGCAAGCAGCTTTTAGCAAGCTTGATCTCAGCTTGCCAACGAAATAGGACTCACTCATCTGATACATATTTGCTACTAAATTGCCCCACTTGCTCTTAGTTTTGGACTAAGTGGATCCAATGCATTTATTAGTTATGAGGCAACAGCAGCACCTGCATAAAATTGTAAAAATATTACAGAGTAAAATAGACATCTGAAATGACAGCCATGGAAATGCCAGTATTTTGTTAGATGTCTAACTTGCATGCAGACTTATGCCTAAGTATTTAAAGAGATGGGCCTAGCCAAGTTCCACATAGAAAAATACAAGAGATAAAAAAGTATGTATGATTTAAAAATACAGGTAAAAACTACAGGCCACCAATGGCAGGGAGATAGGAGGGAAGACTAATGCAATGAAGATGGAAGAAAGCAGGTCTTCTCTGTAATATGCGTTTGTGTGCAAGCTTGGAGAAGCTCTGCTTTCAAAATGAATTCAATAAGCATAGGTAATGTAATTTCAATCAGTGGTGTTTCTAAGTGAATACATGATTTATGTAATTATATGAAAGTGGAAAATAGGAGAAAGACTCGGAATCAAAAATAGTAATGGAGTTACAGTGAGACTGAAGTGCAATGAAAAAGTGCAGTGACAACTGGAATGTGTTACTTTATTTTGTTTTCTAATTTGGTGAAAATGTGTTGAAGGGAAAAAAATTGTGTATAGAGAGGTGACATCCAGTAATACTGTGTGTATTAATTGATCATTTGATGATCTATTCTACTTATTTGGTACACTATATAAGCAATGAAATTATACTTCATTTAGTTTAATATTCATATTAGATAAAATTGTAAAGACTACATAAAAGTAAAAGCATGTTCACTAATAATGAGAAAGATCTGTTATCACCTTGTCATGTAAATTAAGAAAAGGAAGGTGAAACTAAGAGTTATAAATTATAAACTTTACAAAGTGATATATACCAATTCTGGTTAAATTAGAAATAATATTTGAATGTCCTAAGAGTATGGAAATGACCATTTTTTTCCCTTCATTCTCCTTGTATCATGTTAAGTAAAATTGCCAGAAACCAATTGCCTTTATAACTTCTACTGAGTTAATCAGTATATATAGAGATTTCAATTAAGCCATAGTTCAACATTTCTTTTTTAATCAATACCTTTCTGTTGAGCTTCTCTTCTCCTGATTGGAGCTTTTTCTCACTGGAGAGATGTTCCAGCTCTTCAACATTTTGATGGTCTCTGGACTCTCTTGAGTCTCTCCCTCTCACTCTTGTTCTGAGGAATCTAGATTTGCCTGAGGTTTTTCCTGCTGACCATGTGTTGCTGACCATATGATGCGTGCTAGTCTTTGTCCATCCAGCTGCTTACTCACTCTCCCTCCTCAGGAGCACAGCTGGAGAAAATAGGATGAGAAAGCTTGTGGGCTGACATAAAGTCAGAGAGGCTACTTATCAGTTACCCTCAGGGGCAAAACAGGCTCAACATGGAGAAAATTTAGTTCATTGACAATTGAAATAGATTTGGGCAGTAAGAAACAAAACCACAAACATTTAAACAACATATTTCCTCCTCTCTTTCCAAGGTCCATTGCACTCTTTCACTATTGACTCCTTTCTCCTCTAGTGAGTGGCACAGAGGAGACCTTAATGATCTATAACCACTCCTCTCTGCCACTCCTTCCTCCTCAGACTCTTCCCCTGCTTCAGAGTGGGCTGAAGTCCTTCAGGATAACCGTGCTCCAGAATATGTTCTCCATGGGCTGTAGTCTCTGTCAGTAAAACTCCACTTCTGCATCTGAAGCAGCTTCTGCTCTGACCTGGTGTGACATCTGCTGGTTTTCACCCTTGTTTTATCTCTCCTTCTTGGCCTGTCCAACATTTTATGTTCTTTCTTTAATGTTTTCCCAGAGGGACCACTGGCTTGACTGATGGACTCATCTTTGCTCTCAGGTGGGTGTGTTGGTTGTCATGTCTCATGTCATGAGGCAGTTGAAGCTTTTTCCCTCAGAGGTTACCCCTTCAGCCCCCCACTGTCAACACTTCACCAGGGACATGCAGTAAACTTTCCATGGTCTTATGCAGCCCCTATGCTAATGTTGTCATATCAACTTTTCTGCCCTCATGCCAAGTGTACAACTGCTGTTGTCTAGAGGTTGCAGCACTCAGCTAAAGATGGAAAGCTTTCTCTGAGCACTTTCTGGCTGCCATTTCTAGCAATGAAGGGGAGGTCTTAAATACTTTCTTGGCTCTTGGTCATTTATAGAAACTTAAACTTTACCTAGAAATTATAAATTATACCCTCTAATGAGCTGTGGTTCACTCAGGCCTAGGGAGCTATCTTTTTCATTTTAATAGGAGTATGTACAACCTCCATATATGAACCTGTTGTTATGGGTTTGAAATGGAGTTTTCAGGGGGAGGGAGGGGAAGGGAAATGTTTAGGTTGTTTACTTGTTTGCTTATTAGTAAAACCAGGTTTTTTAGAAACATGGAAGAAAAGCTGAGATCGCAGTGTTGGCATCTTCAGAGCTTCTCCTTCTCCTCCGCTCTCGGCATGCCGGGGCAGAGGCTGGGGAGCGGCAGCGGCACAGAGACACAAGAATGAAATCGCTCCCGCGTGCCCGTGCTTGAGGGGCTGTTTGGCACAGCGGGCATGGAGTTTCCCCCCCCAACTCGCTTATTGCTGGGGCTGGCGAGATGGAATGGAGGTGGGCTGTGGGCTGCGTGCACAGGGTTTCCCTTGCTGCCCACAGGCGCTCTGGGCTGGAGTGAGCAGCAGTGCCCGATCCTGCCCAATGCCTTGCAGGGGCTGTGGGACAGCACAGCGCCTCTCCGCTGGCCGTAGAGTGGAATGCGTGGAGCCGCTCCCACAATTTCTCCATTTTTCTCCCAGTGGTGCCGGCGGCAGCAGGTGGCAATGAAGCTTGATGCCTGCGGCTGTGGTGCCAATGTCTGCCCCGTGCCACAGCGAGCTGGGCTGGGATTGGCAGTAGCTCGGGCACAGAGCCCGGGTCCCACACAGCACAGCGGTGCAGAGCAGTGCGAGACGGCAGTTTCTTCTGGCGGGTGGCTAGCAAGAGCCCCGCCGGAAGTGGCCATGGCCGTGTGGCCCCCTCTCCTCACTGCTGGGAAGTGTCTGGCCACAACTGCCCCCACAGGCAGGCCCCATCGCATGCAGCCGGTCCCTGCAGATGGCAGGAAACCTGCGGGCAGTGCCGCTGGCCCCGGAAATGCCCTGTGGCCTGCGCCGCCAGTGACGGGCAACCCCCAGAGCCTGAGCACATGGTGGATTTGACGAGGGCCACCATCTTGCCTACGGTGACATCCTGGGCAGAAGGGAGACACCCAACACCACCAACCAATAAGAAGACAACTTGGTCAAAAAGGAAACTCTGAAGTTACATGACATCAAAAGTCAATAAAAGCCTGAGCACAGAAGTCCCTGCTCTCCTCTAGCTCCCTCCCAAGCTGAGAGAGGCACAACTCCCCTCCTCCCAGGTCCCAGACTGCACGGCTTGCTTCCCCTCACCTCCATCAGCACAGGCAGCAGTGCGGCGCCATCAGAACTCCAGTGGTAGCACCCTGAGACCACTCAACAAACCGCAAGTGATAGCTTTCCCCCATAGGTGTCCCTGGAGAGGGGGGGTGCTTTTCACCTTCTTTATCTTGCAGAAGTTTCAAGGGCCAAGAAAATACCATCTGCAAAGCAGCTTCGCCTTCCTTCCCCTGCTTCTCAGCCGACCACCAGGTTATATTCCATATATTCAATAAATTACTGTGTTGTTGTCTTCTCCATGTGTCTCTCATCTCTTAGTAAAGCACACTAGTGTCCAAATCAGGACACATGCTAATAGCAATACTGATAAAAGTGTGTTACGCTAACCAGTGAGGAGAAACTTCCCTAGTCCCTGCCCACCAGATCAAAGCCATACTGCAGCCAGCCTCTCCCCACCTGGAAAACCTGGTAGGAATGGTTGGAGACTCGGCGCTGGACTGAGTTTGCAGTGCTGGTACAGACAGTCAGAGCAGGACTGCAGATCACCTAGGCAGCAGGAAGGACCCACAAGACACTCAATGGATCTGGAGACGAGACATGTTCACTGCATTTTCAATGTTTGTTGGTCAAAATGGTGGTTGTAGTCCTGCAAAAACAGGAGTTGGAATCCAGATCCATTGTGGTGGTAGAAGCCCTGGGTGTTGGAAGTCCCATGTAACAAGGGAAGAAGACTCCCATGTTGAGTGAAGTCCAAATGTAGTCTTTTATTGGGCTCAGGCTAGGTAGGAACACTGCAGGTATCTCCCCTGGGTTAGGGAATTCTCCACTGGATGATGTAACACTGGATCACAGGACATTTCAGGAGTCTTTGACACCTAAGATATTACAGCTGCCTGTTATGTCAGCACAGATGGATCTATTATGGCCATTAGCAGAGATGAGTATCTTCAGGCCATGTGTATAAATTTTCCTGGTGTTTCCCTGATGGGAGTTATGACAGATGAGTCATTTGTGTAAGGGCAAAGGAACAACACCCAGCTCACCTGAGGCAGCAGATGTGCATGGCCTCAACCTCTGGATTGTCTGAGTCATCAGCATTCCAGTCTTTCACACTTGTGAATACATTCTTCTCCTAGGATAATAGTACCACCCTTATCTGAAGTTTCTGCTACAGTCTAAATTACTAGGCACACTTGAGGAAAAAAGATGGATATCAGTATCTTTGCATAACCCAGGACAGAGACTGCCAGCACTGCATTGATGCCTGTGGGGTATACCTAATATTTAGCTAGGCAGCTGGATAACTGGGAATATTAAGGGCTAAGAACAGCCTGGGTTCCACATGTTTGCATTCTTTTGTATAGATAAGTGGGGTAGCAGACAAAACATAAAGTTAGGCTTCCAGACCTACCAAAGGCAGGTCTAGGAGAGGATAGGTAATAAGGGATGATTCTGCTGGATGCTTAAGGGACGTAGCAGTAAGATGGATTTTAATTGGATAGTATGGGAGGGGGGAGGAGGGCGATCTGAAAGTTATAAAAATGGAGAGATTGTTCTGATTTGCCTCTTTGGACCATCGAACTTAGCCAGTAAAGCTGCTTCTCCTCTCTATTCTGTGTTTCTCAATTTTCTTATCTTGCCTCCTTCAGTCAACAGTGTGGGCTGTACTCCATTCACAGAGGAGGGATTATCTCTCCCTTGTCCCTCTGTCCCGTTTCCTAAATGTTCACCACATGGAGAAGAGAGCAAAATGAGTAATGTCCAGCCGCTGCAGGGAGGGATCAGATTCCTTTTTTTTCTGCTCCCTTATTGTTCTTTTATCCAGTTTTGTGTAAAATGCACACAAAATCCATGTTCAGGGAGCATAGTTTGGACTATATTTCAGTTACTGTTTCAAAAACATTGATATCCCTTTTCAAGTACAGCTTAAAATTTCATTTTTTATCCTGAAATCATTATTAGAACCAAATGCTTAAGGTCATCTAATCTCCTCTTCTGTCTCATGTACTTTGCTAGCTTTTTTTGCATTCGCCACTGCCTATATGTAGCTTTGTCTCTATAGAAAGAAATTAAAATTTACTAACCCACACCTCCCTTCTCTTTCATCTGCCTTTCCCTTGTAAATAGCTTTTTGCTTGAGTACTTTCCTGGGAAATGGAATATGCAGTTAAAGCATCCCTGCAATCTCGAGTGAGATCTACTTCACAGCCCAAAGAGGTGATGCTGCCACCTCCTCCAGCAACTGCTGATGCACAGAACTGGCCAGGTTTTGGTAATATGGGTTTAAAGGGTTGTTTTCTCTGAGAAGTTGCCAGAAGTTTTCTCTGTGTCTGACAGACCCAGTGCCAGCCAGCCTCAAGACGGGCCCACTGCTGGCTAAGGCTGGGCCCATCAGCCTTTTGGATAACGGAGTTAAGAAGAGGAAAATAGCAAAACCCTGCACAATTGCAGCCAAAGAAGAGATGGGTGAAAATATGAAAGAACAGTCCTGCAAACACCAAGGTCAGTGAAGAAGGAGGGGGAGGAGATGCTTCAGGTATTAGAGCAGAGATTCCACTGCAGACCAGGGTAAGGAGGGGTGTCTCCACTGCAGCCCTGGGAGGTCCGTGGTGGAGTGGATATTCACCTGCAGCCTGTGGAGGACCCCACACTGGAATAGTTAGATGCCTCAAGGAAACTGTGATCCTGTGGAAAGTCCATACTGGAGAAGCCTCTTGGAAGGCCCTGTGGACCCACGGAGAAAGGAGTCCATGGCGCAGCAGGTTTGGTGGCAGGCCTTCATTGGGGAAACCACACTGGAACAGTCAGTTCCTGAAAGACTGCACACTGTGAAAGGGACCCGTGCTCGAGCAGGTTGTGGAGAACTGCACTCCATGGAAGGACTCACATCAGAGAAGTTCATGTGGGAGGGTCTCCTCACTGGGGCAGGAAAAGAGTGTGAGTAGTACTCCTCCTGAAGAAGAAAGAGTGGCATAGAGAGCGTAGAGTGAGCCGACCACAATCGCCATTCCCATTCCACGGAGCTGCTGAGGGAAGAGGAGGTAGGGATTTTTCAGAAGTGAAATTGTGTCCAGAAAGAAGTGAGGGTGAGGGGAAGCTGTTTTTAAGATTTAGTTTTATTTCTTATTACCCTACTCTGATATGTTCGATAACAAATTAAACTAATTTCCCAAAGTCAAATCTGTTTTGCCCAAGATGGAAGTAGGTGAGTGATCTCTCCCTAACCTTATTTCAAACCACGAGTTTTGTTATATTTCCTCTTCCTTACCCTGCTGAGAAGGGAAACGAGTACATGGCACCCAGCCAAGGTCAATCCACTATTGCCTATCAATGAAGACCCTCAGTTGACAAATGTTTTGATGATTCTGAGGACTAAAGTTTTGAATTTAAGAATATAAGTCTCACTAAAGTTCCACCTTATGGTAGCCAGTTTTAAAGGCCTAAGGATTTGGGGCCTGTTTCACAGGCCTAAGGTTTTAGCCTCAGAAGATCTGTCTCTGACAGCAAGCTGAACAGCAAAGTAGGAAATAAAACAGCCTGAGAAAGACCCTTGAAGAAACACCTGCAACAAAGAGGAAAACACCCTAGAATGCAGTTTTCTCATAATAAGCCAGAATTCTTTCAAAATACATCTGTGTTTTTCACACAGATGCTTAGAGCCTTGCACGGTGGCTTAGAGTTTTTCACACAATAACAAGTTCTTCTCTCATAATAAACCAAGTCTCTCTCATAATAAAAAATTCTTCTCAAAAACATGTTTAGAACCCTTTCCCAAAACAAGTCAGTGCCTTTCTCAAAGTTAGAGTTTTCTCAAAATAGGCTAAGGTGACTTCATACTTAGTCTAAGCCAATTAAATTGTTAAAAACAAGTATATTCACCAATGAGAATGTAACGCACTGTGTTCTAAAAGGTATAAAACCCCTGGGATTTCTCATTAAAATGTCTTCCTGCATGAAACTCAGAATCTGTGTTGTTACTATCTCTGACAAGTCTACAGCAACACTACTTAAAGCATCTTAAACTTCTGGGGTCTGGCACAGAGGGCACTAAATACGCAAACCATGTAGCTGACATTTGCCTCGGGAATAAGTAAGAGAGAAGCATAAGAGAAAGGAAGCTTGAAATTATGCCAGCTACCTGCTTTGAACATTAAGATAAAGGAAATGCAGGCGTCACTGTTTGAGCTTTTATATTTTATTTAAAAGTTTTATTCTATTATCTCTTTTAAAATGTTGGAGTGAAAAAAAGTAAATGTAGGAGTGAAAAATTAAAAAGGGAAAATTTAAAAGTTTATACCCAGAGTCTAAATCAGAAGCACTTAGTTACTGCTGTCTAAAACTTGTACATTTAGTGTGTTTAAAACACAGCTAGATGCACAACTGCACTGACTTAAATGTGCTAGTAGAGATATAAATATAGATGCATTTGCCAGAATTTGCACTTTCTTAACATTTCAATTAGTTTTGATGCCTGTTTAGCTACAAGACAAGACTGTTTTCGCTACATGTCGTATTACCTGTCAGTCACCATCATTATGGAGCTCTGAATGGAGAAAGAGTCCATGGAATATTATGAAGGAAAAGTAATAATGAACGTGGAAGATCAGTAGAAGGAGCGCAGCTGCCCCAGCATCTAAGCAGCAGTATGTTCATTAAGTCTTTTGGTTTCTTGCTTCTTCAAAGTAAATGCAATCGTTACCAAATGCATATTATTGCCCTAGTCACGCCCAGTCACAGCTGAAACATAAGGCTCAAATGAAAACATTCACTTCACAAAATCCATTTCTGGATCACCCAGACAGCATCCTCCCAGCTCACGTGCAATGGTGATCAGAGGACCACCCTTCTACATACAAACTATTTACGTAGAAGAAATTAAGAACCTGAGGAAAGCCAGCATGCTGCCATAGTGAACAGGTCACAAAAAATGATTAACAAATGCCAGTCACACCAAGACAGAATAATAACTAAAGAGGGAAATGCGGATAAATATAATGGAGTAGAAAATAATACCACAGGTATAGTAATATCTTTTTACTCAGGTAGAATATTATGTCCATTTCTGGATTACAACAGTATGACAAATTCATGGGCAGGAAAATTAAATGCTGAGAAAAAGATTTCTGTAGAAGAAATAAGTCATTTTAGAAAAGAGTGATTTTAGGTAAGAGATGAATAATATAGGTACGTTGTGAGTAGGACCGAGCTACTTGTTTTTCTCCATCCTACCCAGAGAAAATCTCTGGAATTTTCTGCATTATCTGAAAGCACTGCACTGAGAGGAAACACTTGTTTTACATGATACATAAATGAACTCCTCATCAAAAAACACCATTATACCCATGAGGTTTATAAGACTCAAAATACATGTTGATATGGCTAATAAGAAATGCTATTGTTGCTGAACATAGTTTCACCTAAAAAACCAAAAAGAAATAAACCCCTTCATGCTCCAGTGAAGAAGATAAACACTAACAAGCAGAAGCCACAGAGAAACTTTTTTTACCGTATAAGGACAGAAACCAGAATATGGATTTTTTACAACTTTGAGGAAGAGAGGTTATTAATCTACAGAGAGCATTGCTTTAAGCTCCTACTTAAATACCAGAGTTGGGAAGGGCTTTTTATTTAAAGAAAGTACATAAGCTGATAATCATTCTTCAGCATATCAGACTACCCCTTAAACTCCCAGATCTAACACACAGGTAGGGTTCATCAGTGTTTGAGTAATGACGTTACTCTACCAACAGATGGAAAGAGCTCTAGTGCTGGAAAAAGGAAATTAGGTTCTCATCAGCTGGTTTTGCATTGCCAGTATTTGCATTGGCTCCAGGTCAAGAGTATTTGCAGAATTACATACATCTAAAAGATATTTAGAAAAAGCTGTGGTTGTTTTAGGTTTTGGTTTTGTTTGGGTGTTTTTAATATTGCTGTCATGTTTCATTAGCTCTGCCAAGCCTCAGCTAGAGGAATTAGCCAGGCATTTGGCATAACAAACTAAGTGGATTGAAGTGTGCCTAAAACGTGTTTCCCAAAAGTCGCCAAGCTGACATTGTTAGTGCTAATGTTCTTTTTCAACAAATGCTCAATAGTCACAAAAAGCATAAAGGATAATGGGATCTGGTTGATAAAATGTATGTTTCTTACAAAAACCAAAAAAAAATACTATTTTTTTATATTTTTCAATTTCTCTATTGTCTTCTATTGAAGATTTTGATTACTTTGAAAAAAAATGCCAACTTGCTTTTCTGAGCAGATAAAAACTAACAAGCTCTTTAACAATAATTTAAGCTTCAAATTGAAGTAATTTCAGTAGTGTAATATATGTTCTCTTTCATATTTAGAAAAGAAATTTTCAATACAAGATAATATTCCATATTCCAGAGCTCAAAGACAGAATTTAAGCTAGAAATCTCATTACCAAGGACTTTAATCTCTTCATTGTTCATTGCGCTTTCACATTCTCCACAGAGTCATCCCTAACAGATCACAGAATCATAGAATGGTTTGAGTTGGAAGGGATCGTTAATGGTCATCTATTCCAATGCTCAAGACATCCAGACAAGAGAAAATTCTATGCTTTCATAAAGTCCTAGAGCAGCCCTTAATGAGACTTCTGACTTGATTCTCAAAAGATTAATTGTCCTCTCCAGGCCAATGTGTTGAGCAGTCCCAAAGCTGTGTATGTAGATATGTCTAAGGCAGAATTTATTTGCCTCTCAGACTGCTCTTTATTACATACGGACTCATTTACTTCTGTGGAAAAAAGGATTTTTTGTGTATTCCTGTGGTTTTGGAGTGAATTTCTCAACAAATTTCTCCAGAACAAGACAATGAGTAGCTCTGTTATAAAAACAGCACCTTTTTAAAAGAACAGGTCTTTGGAGTAACTGAAAATTAAGAATTAGCATGCTAAAAAAGTACTGATACTTTCTCTTTTATTTCTACTGCTTCCCTCTGCTCAGTTTTTATTATCTTTGAATAAAAGTGTGTTAGTTATGAAATTGTCACTTTTGGAAACCTTGGGGGTTTCTTTTGCTATCTGAAATTTTTATGACTCAATAATTCCTTGAACTTCCTTTCTAGTTACCTTCAAAGATTTTTTAGCAGAACTGAGCTGAATATAAGCTTTGGGACATGCCAGTATTTTCTTTCTTTCTACATGAAGGATGTGATTTTAAAGCAATTCCATTTGCTGTCATTTGTGGGTTACATGTTTTTCTCTGTTCCAACCTTCTCTCAATTCTCTGTGTGTTTACAGAAAGAAATGTGTACTTGTTTTATTGTCGCCCTATGTTTGGATGTTTTTTTTTCTTTTTACTTTTTTTAAATAGATTCCCCAAATCAATTTTCTTCAATGTTTTCTCAGCATGTGACTGGGATTAAAACTCTAAATTGCTTTTCATTTGTATTAGCATTTTCTTTTCTCTCTCAATGAGTGTGCTTCAATCTTAGAAAATAATCTTCCCTATTTTCATTTGCTTTGCAGTTCTTTTCATATGCTCTTTTGGTGGCCTCTGCATTGTTTCGGAATAAGCTAAAAGTTTCTCACAACAATATAAATCACATGAAGTTTTCAATTGCTTGCTGAAGGGGATTATCAAAACATTCTCGGTGTTCTGCATGTCAGGTTCTTAAGACCTTTATTTGCTCATTGAAAGGATATGATAAACTAGAAATTTATCCAGCAGCTTTTTAAATAGCAGATACATTCTTCAAATGAGCCATTTATCTTTCACTAAGAGTATACATCTCTGACAAGGCTATCCAGAGTATCTCTTCTCAGCTGGGCACTGATTTTTTTATAGTTATGTGATGACATAAAGCTTATTTCTCCTACTTTCCTTGAAAATGGGAAAAAATTTTTTTCTTCATTGTTCCTCATACTTAATGTTATCATTTTGGCATTGAGTGACTGAATGTACTCACTTTTATAGCTAATCTCATTTTTACATCACATTTTTAAATTTACATTTTATGTAATATTGTACAGAGACACATATTTTAGGAATGTGGAAAGATATTATTGTGTGACATTGTCAGGTGGTTATTTGTTTCATCTGTTTAGTGCCTAGTGGGATTCTATAAGGTTTATAGAGCCACAGATAAATAAACTGTTAGCTGTTGTTGCTTCTATTCAGTCTTTCATCACTGTTGCGCCCCCTAGTGTTAAAACCACTACACATCTTATCCCTTTCGTGGGATGATTTGACATGTGATGATTTCTGCCGTCCAAGCCAAAAGTTAGTCTTCAGTCATGTGCTTTCTTGGATGCTAAAAATTAGCATTTTATTTGACATCCATATTTGGAAAAGAAGAAAACAGTCTGTAAATAGCTCATGAAACCAACTCTGCCTTTGCACTGGGATTTTATTAGATACAGTATTAGTCGTGCAGTAAATTTACAATCCTAAATTCCTTAAATAGTGTAGTAAATTTTATACAGCAGATTGTAAGAAATAAGAATAATCTTTATATTGATAAATAATCCTAATTACCTTTCTGTTGCCATCTTGAAAAAACAAGGTTAAAAAGGCAGCATAACAGAAATGGTCTAGGCAGTCTAGGCATCTTCTGGACTTTAATTCCCAAGTCACACAAACTTTACCAAGGCTGAGGTTGGTAGAGATTATTCAGCCTTGGACATATAACTCTGACATGCTAATAGTACCTAGATTTCCCCTATAAGGCTATAAGTTTCTTTATGATTTTGAACCAAAAAAATTCGTAGCTTCTTACAGTGTTTTCAAGATCTACATTTCCCTTATTTCCTCTGACAATATTTCATGATCAAAATAAAAGCAACCTTTAAAATGAACAAGTAATGGTGCTGAAATGCGTCTTAAATTGAGAACAATTTGTATCTAGAAGTGAAAAATCAGGTTTTACTTTCAGTTGAGGTCCAATCACTTGAAACTTTTTTCTTCCTTTTTTTTTTTTTAATTATCTTTCCTTTTAAGAACCACTGAAAAGACAACAAAATAAGGCTCAAAGAAGAGACAAGTGTGACNGGAGGAGGTGAGTCTTGTACTTCTATGACATTTCTGAACCAGATCAACAAGCACTCTTTATTTTCATTTTGCTACAAGTTATAACAAAAACCAGAGCAGCACTGCTGGTGCTCCATACTCTCTGATGCTATGGATATCACATTATAAGTATCCTTTTGTTGATTCGGTTAATCAAACATAATTATAGACCAGATATGAAAAAGCTCTTTTTTCTCTGAGTTTTAAGGATAACCAGGTGTTAAATGTGAAAACTCTTCTGTTATTTTTTTGTCAGGATTAAAATTCAAGTGAAAGAATTAACCTATCTGCCTCTGCACTCCACAGGGATTTTTATTATTCAGATTTATTCATTAGAAGACTTGCTAGTCACGTGTGCTCTATTTGGTTTCATTAAATGTTTGGCATTGTATATTTTCCTGTTGCGTTGCTAACTAAAAAATAAAAGAAAAAGTCTGACTGCTATGATTTAAAACTCATATATCCTGGCCAATATAAATTATATATTCTTTTACTAGAAAATAGCAGGTAGTGAACAATAGCAGGCAATTATATGTTTGTTTTTTTAAAAATACTGAAGATGTTTATAGTCACTTAAGTGTTAATTTCTGCTTATAGAAACATATATGCTACACCTGCATTATGATTTTTATTTTGAAACACTGCAATTAATTTCTTTTTCATTTACTAAACACATTTTGAAAACCCATAGTTGACTCAAAGAGATATAAATGTATTCTTCTTTTTCACAGGCAACAGAATAAATGCAGTTTCCAGTCTATGCAGTACTCACCTATTCAAATGCTTCATTAAAAAAATAATAGAAAACCACTGTTACTGAAAAAAGTCCATCAGCTGTTGTTTCCTCAGCATGAAACTAACTCTCAAAAAGTTACTATATTTTGTTGTTCTTTTTATTTAGACTAATTTCTGCCTGGCAGGGCAGCTCTCTTGCACTGGCTTCTTGTGGGCTGGCCTGAGTGGTTTGCCAATCCATGTGCTCAGGTGATCCCTCTTTTGTCTGAGGTTGATCCTTAACCACATACTTGGGCTCAAACCTTGCAGGTTTGGATCTGGATGCTGTATGACAAACCTTAGGGCAGGCTCCAGGTTTCCTTTCCTGCAGTGCTGGATGCTGGTTGAGTAAACTACCAGGTGTCTCTCTACAAAGACTTGGATAACTGAATTTTCAAATCTCTTTTATCTGCCCTATGGGCTGTCCCCAGCACTCCATGCTCAGCGCAACCACCCTCATCAGAAGAGTCCCTTTGTTTCCTTCAGCAAGGGAATGCAGGACTTGATAGCAGCAATATGGACACAAAGCTCCAGTTCTCAGGACCAACATGTTCTATCAGCCACTTCTAGGGTCACTCAGCAGCAGACACAGGTGCAGCCTCTGCCTTATCTTGTCTCATCCTGGATTCCAAGGACTACAGATACTAACATGAAATAATAAATTTTAATAATCTAATTTGTGTGACAGTGATATTCCTGGCAATTCCTTCAGCCCAGGATGTTCAGCAATTTCAATAAATACCTAACCCTGCATCACCACATCTTTCCCCTCTCAGACTTTGCTCCTACCCTCCACAGCTTCACAGTGCCATGCTGTCAGCTTAACTATATCTCATCAGTTAATCACAGACAAGGCTTGAACTCCAATCGCTGCACTTGAATAACAGCTCCTGGTCAGCAAATACATGTGAGGCAAGTTTAAAGTGTTATTCAGAAGAGATGTATCAAGGTCAAGCTGCTTAAACCTCATTAACTCCCCAGCAATCTCCAGGCTGAGTTTGTTCTCATAAAACCTAGATCAAACTCTTTCTAAACAGCTTTGTAAAAACACATGCAGCTGTGCGAGGAGCAGTCGGCCACTGGCCAGCCAGGGCAGTGCTGTCTGAGTTAGCATTCACCCTCTACCTCATCTTCATACACCTGGGTTGAAACAGCTCTAAATTGGATGGTCTGTGAGTCTTTCTTTGTAGCTCATATTTTCCTAACCCTTTGTCCTGTGTTTTTTTACGTCCAGTCACTTACTGCTGAGACATGTACATAAGCAGTGCTGTCCATAGACTTTAAACTGCTTTTCCAGGACAAAGAAGGCAATAATGAATCAAGCAGCATTAATGAAGAGCAGTGAAATGGCACTTACCTACCCTTCTCCCACCTAACCCAGAGCAGTCATTAATGTTAATAGGACTCTCCTCTGTGCCCCTCTCCACACACAGAGAGTTCACATCACAGGAAGCATAAGACAGCCCTCCTCAGGGCACTGTGGTCAACTTCAGTCCTTCCCACATATACCCGGTAGATCCAAAAAAAAAGAAAGGGGGCAGTGAAAATAGAAGATCTCGATTAGCTACTTCTTAGGCATATATTCATACCAGTTATTATCACCTATTTTGGTTTAGTGGCATGAACTCAACAAAGCCAGCTAAAATGAAGACCTTCTCTTAAAAATAAAAAAAGGGGGAAAAAAGAAAGAAAACCAAAATTTTAAAATCAATAAGAACTATGGTTCCTCAAAATGAAATTTTCATTGTATATATGTAATTAAATGAAAAGAAAAATCCCTGGATTCTCTGTGCATTTGTAAGGAAGATCAGATATTTTCTCATTCATGTTCTCATTCTTAATTCATTCATGTTATTTTTTCTTTTCTACTTTAAGCAGGGTTGAGGGAAGCTCTCATACTAGTGATTACAGAAATTGAGATCTGTTATGCAAGAGAAGTTTATTCTGGTCACAAGCTGAGCTGTTTTTTCTAGGAAATTTTACACATGAAAATATGAGATTCCTTAAATTCCAGGAAAACCTCAGTTACTGCTGCTGTTCATCTCAAACATTGACAGGTTTTGAACAAAAAAACCTCCCATAAATCAAAGTATAAACTGAAGAAGAAGCCTACATACAGGCCACAGCCATTTTGCTGTGGAGATGATGAAATTCAGAGCCCGATGTAGCTCCTGAGAGGAACAGAACAAATCACAGAGTAGCCAATGCTGTTGACGTGTCTTGCATCTGGAGGCAGGCAAAGGTTTTGCTGCTTCAGCCTATACCTTCCATGAACATTACCTCCTGAATAACACAGATATTTGCTACTAATGAGATGTCGCCAGAAGCGATAATGTAGATCCCAAACACTTGTATTGTATCTCAAATTCAGATATTTATACTGGCATTCTTGGAAAAGTGTGGAATTATTGATACTCATCTGTACTTTATAAGATGAATTATATAATTTTGAGAAAAACACAGTGATTTGGAAATGTATATTCACTAGCATAGTCCAAATTTGCCTGACAGACCACATCTGTAACTTGGATACTTCCCAACTTGTAATGTTTCTTCGAATACCATCTAAAGGTTCCATATGAGGGAAGTTTATTACGTCCCCACAGAGAAGATATGCTAGGCCTGCCAAGACATTCACAAAGCATCTATATATTTATACTGTGTGTATACTTGGTCTGTGCTTTGTACCAGCGACAATTAGGAAGAAGGTGGTGAGACAGTAAGAACAAGATTCCCAAAGGGTCAGGAAGGATCAAAGAGAGAGGACTCCTGGTAGTAAGTGCAAAATGCAAATTGCAATTAGAAAGCACAAAGAAAGGGAAAATTAGTTACCAATGTCTGATGGGAGAATAAGGAAGATGGTTTAGGGGCTTCCAGCTGGCATAACAGAAACATAGAAGAGATGACACCACAACTCAGGAATGTACAGGAGAGCAGGTATCCACCCAAAGGACAAGAGGAGCAGTAGGAAAATGTAATAAAAAAGTTGAACAGCCAGATGAAAACTGAGGAATGAAAAAAAAACACCAAACCCAAACAAAAGAGTGGGTATCACATGGAAGTAGAAAGAAGAAAAAATAGTGGAGAAAAATGGCCAGTCAGTATCAGTAGACTCATGAATTGCAGGAGTTGTAAACCAGTGTGGTACCAAATCTGTCAAGTGATTGGACAATCAATGTTCATCTCAATGGCAAGAGAACAGTATGCTAAAGGAACCAAGTTCATCTTTTACATGACTCCAGTGAACTTGCTAGATTTGTACTTGAGTTGAAATGTGCCCCAGATCAGTTGCTCAGAAGATTTCAGATCAATAAGCAACTGGGTGGATAATTGATATGGCAGTTAATAAATGGGGATTTTATTGTAATAGCAATGATCTCTAGGTAATTGAATCATCTGTAAGGAAGCAAATCAACAGCAGCAGATGACTGTAGCAAACCACAATGGATTATTTTAAAATTGAATACAAAAATTTATATTCCTTTCAAATTCTATTAGCCACAAACAATTAAAGTGGCCCCGATATAAACTGGACACAGATGTTTAAAACAAATTAAATGGCAGAGTAATTAAAACCAAGGGGATGTAGCAGTTGCCAGGTTATCAAAAATGGCAGACAGGACAAATGGTGCATTATGAAACTTGAATGGTTCACAAGAAAGGAGAGGTTGGAAGAGCAAGTGATGTGGCTCAGCACACCACAGCATACACAACACGGGCCCTACAGGCTCCTGTTCTGACTGTGGGAAACATAACTTTGTTATACCAGTAAACTGGCAAAAAATAGTTAGACCTGGCCCATTTTTTTATATCATATGTGCAAGAGTGTAGACTGCTGACTGCTTCCAAGCCACTTCAAAATACATATAACAATGCCACTTGGAAAACTGGCCCTGCTGATAATTTTAATTATCTTGCTATGCTGCACAGTATTATTGTTGTGTCCTCCAACCAGACACCAAATGCAATGGACCCTGGAACACGGCACTTCCCAGAGGTAGGAAAAAACATTCCTGAGGGCTATGAAAAACTCCTACACCTGAAGCCTGCACACCTTTCTGAGCGGCCACCAACCATGTTGGGTGCCAGAGATATCCAGATGGTGTGCAAATGTAAGTGGTTTTGGTGAGTCCTTGGCAGGGGTGATGCAGTATTTGGCACAGAAGCATTCGCATGTCAGGTGATGTGGCTGGCAAGGACCTTGGGTCCTTCTGCAGCTCCCCTTGCAATGTTGCTGTCCAGCTCTGGGTGCTTGATGCCACACAAGGCCACCACTAGCAAACATAAAATCGTTCCTGGTAGGGTTGGGAATACATTGATCTCTTCCCTTCCCTTTTTACTGAATAAAGCTACCATTAGGGCAGCTTTATCAAACTGTTGTTCCCAGATAATGTTTTTACTAAGAAAGTTTTCTGAGATTTTTGTGCTCTGCTCTCTCAGAACAGTGAACACACATGAATAAATTCTTATTTGTCCCCAGTGCAGTTCCCACTGCACAGCTTTTCAGGCTGCACACTGTCATGTGGAGGCACAGGTGGGGTCTGAGGGTAGTGTATGCTCTCATCTCCAGTCCTGGCTCTATGCTGAAGCTACCAGCACTCACCCTAAGGTGCAGCCAAAGGAACTAACCATCCTGCAGTGCCATCCTCTCTAAAATGGAGTCAGGGTGTCATAGAACTATTAAGGTTGGAAAAGACCTCTAAGATCATCAAGTCCAACCATTAACCTAGCACCACATTGTTCATCACTAAACCATATCCTCAGGTGACACATCCGCTGCTTAAGAAAACAATGGAATTTAAGTATTTTATATCCACAATAATAAAGCGAGCCATTTATGCCTCCCTATAACCTTGCCAAGTCACCAATTTACTGGCAACTGTGACAGACATTGCTCTAGTTAGTACCATTCCTGTGTGAGATGGAGACCTATTCCTAATTCTCTTCTTCAACCCAGTGATTGCATAAGGACTTTAATAGGCTGCCAACAGCAGACACCAGTGCTAAAATGCTTCAAGGTAAAAAAAGATTAATGGGATTTGGAAAATAAGTTACCTTTGCCCTATTCAGAACAGGGGTTTCTGAAAGTTTTACTACCACTTCAACCAGGACAATATCCTCACCATATGTGCTGGTATGGGTATCAAATGTGTGTTTTCAACATTCTTAGAGAAATTCAAATCACAAAGGGACTGGCTAACAGAGGTAGAGCTATTCCCTTTCTTCTGGCTCATATGTGAACTGATTTGTAACTCATTCATAAAATGAAATAAATTATTTAAACTATTATTTATGTTTTATACTGAATTAAAGTCATATCAATCCTTTTTTGGATGACAGAGAGAGCAGGGTCAAGGCTTTTGGAGGTAAGGAGAGGGCAAGAAGGAAGAGGAGAGAAAAAAATCCACAAAAACATACTGTTGGTTTGATCCAAAGAGTGTTTCTGAGGTGTCAGGCGAATAGAAGCAATTCTTCGCATTTTCCCTTATGTATGGTTTTGCATTCTACCCCCAGTCATGGGGTATTTTGGGCTGCAGACAGTCAGTTACTTATTGTGATACAGAGCTGCAGGCCTCCAGAGATTCAGACTGGGACTGAAAAATGGGAAAAGATGGCAGCAAGATAGTGGGTGCCACGGTCTACTCCCATCACAGCATGTGGTCTAACTGCCCTAGGGCCCAGCCTCAGAGTTATGTGATAATAACAGCTGGTTTAGGGAGTTTAAACACAGGCTGTGTGTAATAGAACTTATTAATAATTTTTTTAAAAAGATTTTTCTCCACTGCCCCTGTATTTCAGTCTTTTTTGGTAACTATTCGTGCAATCATTCCTATCATGGGAAGATCTCACAGCTGCTCTCACACAGTCACCTGTTCAACATGAAACTTCCCGAGTCCAAATCCCCTAGGCAGTGTAAAACATTGCTTTGATGGAAGGCAACATATGAGTAGCGCTACCTGGAAGAAATAAAAGCAAATAAACTGTTTATAAAAGCAATGAAGTAACCTTTTACTCAAATCTGAAGAAAGCTCCAGCCAAGACATTTCAACTGATGGGTCTGTCTTTCACATAATAGCACACTCTATTTCACAAAGACAGAAAAGAAACCAAGATGACAAGTGTTATAGTTTTAATCTGTTTGGTTTTCTTTTTCCCCTTTTGTTTGAATTCTTATGCATTTGTTATGAGTTGTGACAGACGTCCAAAGCTGGGAGCCACCTTGTTGTCATGGTGATGGACTGATGGACCGCCTCCCAGCATTCCCCTGTGCTTACTCGTGCTGGAAGACCACCCCCCATCATTCCCTGTGCCTACCCATGAGGCTTTGGGGGACCGCATGGCTAAGCTGGGGGCTGCCATGACATGAGTGACACAAGCAAAGGGGAGGAGTGAACAGCTCAAGACTGTTTGCTGACTGGACAAACTGGCTGTGCTGGGCGGGGATAAGCAAGGCTTTGAAAAGCTCAGTGTGGGAAGGGTCTCGCTCTCTCTCCTGCCTCCGATGTGGCCCGGGAAGCTGTCTCCAGCAGTTTCTTTTGGAAGCCTCAACCAAGCCTTCTTCCCCCTCTGAGCTCGCTTCAGCATCGGCGAAGAACTACTTGGCAGCCACAAGCCTTTTCCAGTTGGCGGTTTGGGCCTCATCTTCATAACCTTTCCCAGCAATTTTTGTTTTGTTTTCCCTTTTTTCCTTTGTTTGTGGGTTTTTCCTTGGGTGGGTTTTCTCAGGGCAGTGGGGTGGTTCTTTGAACCAAATTTCTTTCTCGTAGAGGGGGTGTGTGTATGTGTGTGTGCATTTTTATCTTTTCAGAATCCTGGGGATGTGTGTGAATGAGGTGTTAAGGTATATATATATATAGATAGATTTCAGAAGGAAAAATTCTGACCTAGAAACATAGAGAAAACTACAGTATTTTCTTATTTGTATCTATTACACTTACACCTGGTGGATTCAGTTTAAACTCACATTTTGTGCTGCTCCAAAGCAAGAACACCAGTTCAAGCTTGTTTGTTCTTAGCAGAGAAGATGTAAATCAGATGCAGAAATTTGAACAAATGTGTCTATAATCCCAAAGCAGATTAGTGTGATGAATACACCACAGATTTTATAAGTTTGAGTTTAAGGGTCTTAGAATACTAGTTTCCATTTTTGTTTTAATGGGCCTGTTTGTTTTTATGACCTCATCCCCTACCCCACCCCGCTTTGAGCTTCATCTTCTCTTTGGTCTCAAATTATGTCTTTACTTTTTTTCTCCCTCTGCCTCCTGCACTGTTACAGACTTTACAACCCTATCTTTTAAGGGTGAGTTGCTTCCACACCTCAGTGAAACACAGAAGACTTCTCTTTGTATATCATTTTTAAGCATGAATCTTTAGCTTGAAT
Source organism: Serilophus lunatus (assembly GCA_013399895.1). NCBI lineage: Eukaryota > Metazoa > Chordata > Aves > Passeriformes > Eurylaimidae > Serilophus > Serilophus lunatus. Next base: position 114,769 of record VXBA01003725.1, on the reverse strand, counting down.
ATAACAACTTCCTAAAGTACACACGCATTAGTTTCTTGACTGAAACTTGAAGACATGAATGCAGTAGCTGACAGATATAAAAGGTTTAAGACTGAGTCCTAGTAAGCTCTCTACGCACACATAAATAATAGTAATAATGACAATAACAACAACTTGGCTGAACATAGAATTTTCTCATTTAGGAATCAGAATTCCACCACTGGATGAATGATGCAGATGTAAAAAAATCTGAGATGAAGGATCTCAATACCTCTTATAGGCATGCTTACAGGCTGTGTATTCATGATACACCAGAGGATTTAAACCTTCATAAAAATATTTGTGAGGCTGAGGCCTTCTTATAAAAGTTTGTGATTACTGAGATACTTATAGATGTTAAAAATTCAGAATTTAGCAATTTGATGTAGAACTTCTGTTTGTAATAAACAACTATGGTTTTGCAAAGCCACTTAAGTTTTAATGTGGTTTAAAACCCCCAGGAAAATATCAATATACCGAGTGTTGTTCCTTGTTGAATTCAAGCTGATTCTAAATCTCCAGTCAGTTGGTGGGACTATTCCAGGGAGAAATTGCGGGCCATCTTTCTGTTATGAAAAATTAAGTTCAAAATGCTCCACTTTCAGAGCATCATTGTTGAAAACTCCCTTACTGATTAACCAGTCATATTATTAGGTACTACTATACAAAAGCTTTTAAGTACAGGCTGGTTTTTTGTGGGACTTCAAAATATGCTTGAAGCTGATTGCATGGTTATGCAATTTCTCATTTAAGGAAGTTTTCCTGTATAAGAATTTAAAAAAGGACAAAAGAAATCCAGCTTTCTTAAAGGTGGCTTTCTTATTTTGTTAGTAGTAGAAATATATTCTAATTGATCGGTTGATTAGCAGCCCACTGCTGCAAAAGTGGAATGTGAGCAAATCAGCTTTATTGCATGAAGGATCTGCCCATCTTTATGCAGAAAACTTATATAATTTTTATATAAAATGTAGTCACCAAGCCAGTGAAAATGTTAAGTACCTGTTTGATATTTGCAGAAGCCAAGTATGGGCTATCAATACTTGCTGACATTACGCAGTACTGCTATCCATATTACTACATGCTTAATGCCACCCTCTAGATTTGTAAGAACTTATTGGCATTAGCAGCAATTATCTTTACACACTTGTCGCCATTAAGAAGATCTCAAAAAACTGAAAGGGGAAATAGAAAGACCCTATTCAATGCAACCTCAAAAGGTGAGAAAAACACTACACCACAACAAGTTAATAAAAACGTGGGGTTTTTTTAAAGCAATTGCAATGTAACAAACTGAAAGAAATAGCTACTGTGAATTTTAAAGACAAATAGTATCAATAGTGGCCAATAAGTCACAGTTGTTTTGGCAAAATAGCTGTCTTAGTTGGAAGCTGAGAAGGCAAATGTGACATATCTGAACTTAGTATGACTTTTGACATAACCTACGGGACAATCTCTCAAATGAAGTGAGTAAATACTATCTAGATGCAACAGCATGTGTTAATGGGTAATTTAACCACTCTGCTTATTAAATAGCAAGCTATGTGTCTCTGTCAAAATGCCAGGACATTTCTCTTGGAATTCCACAAGTGGCATATTGTGTTTTTGGAAGGCTTTTCTCTTAGTCTGAGTGATATTTTTACATGACTCCAGACTGCAGTGGGGGAAGAAGTGCAATGTTCCTTTTGGAGAAGTGAGTCTGGATTTAAAACATGTCTTTACAAGCTTGAGACATTTTTCAAAGCAACAAGATGAAGAGACAAAATGCAGTATGTAGGAAATAGAAACACATAGAAATACCCAACAGGGAAATATGGCATGGTAGCCCTACTTCAGAAAAGGGCATTGCTGTGTTATTGGAGCATCAAATTAAGGAGCATTAAACTGTCAGAAAAGAAGGCAGATCTTGTTCTTGCATATATTCTTGTCCAATGTTGTATGGAAGATGGGAGGCGGCACTATTTTGTGTTGCAGCTAAAGGTGTAGTCTGACATCTAGTTCTGAATATCATACTCAGGTGTGGTGGTTTAGGACCACTTTTATCGTCTAGGGGCAGGTTCAATAAAGGTGATGGAAAACTAAACAGAGTTTGCAGCAGGTGAACAGTTTATTATGGGGTTTTTAAATTAGGGAAGGCGGGATACTCCAAAGGGACCCCAAAATTACACAGAGAGGAACACTTGACACGCAGGAAAAAAAAAAACAAACCACAAAAGGAAAAAAAAACACAAAAGGAAAAAAAGGACAAAAACAGAAAGGGAACTGCGCTTTCAGCTAGATGGCTAGCTGAAAAAGCAGTGGGGAAGGATAGGAAAAGCTGTCTCTCTCCCTTCCCTCTCTCCTGGAAGCACTTCTGGGCACTTTGGTCTCTCTGAAAAACACAAAAAGAAGTGAAAACAACTCCTTCCCACCACCTCCCCGAAGGGTTACTTGCTAACAAGCTGGAAATGGCTCTCGTGCTGAGAGAAATGGGTGGAAATCCACGCCGTGGGGCCTGCAGGCACTGGGGACTGCAGCTGTGTTTCCCCTCAGAGCAGCCGAAGAAGAACCAGGAAGGGCTGTTGCCCTCAGCCTTTAAGCCTTCTCGTTCTCGCGTGGATCTTGTTGCCTTCTTCTGGGCCAAATTGTCTCTTCATTGGTCAGTGGGGCCGAGCCCTGCCTTGGTTTCCAGTGTTTTCCCCCTGAAGAACGATGTGTTCAAGTCCCTGGTCGCCATCTTTGTTTTCATGGCTGCAGCACCTTGGGGAACGCCCCGGTGCCACTGCTGCCCCTATCACTAGTACGGTGCCAGC
>VXBA01003725.1:82883-111793 GCA_013399895.1 Serilophus lunatus | reverse complement strand
ACTGTGCGGGGAGGGGCGGGAGCAGGCGGGAATGGCACCATCCCATCCCCACTCCGTCCCGCACTCCCAGGAGGCCGAGGAGCCGCCACTGTCCGTTCCCCGACGGCCCCAGGGGAAATGAGAAGCCGCTGCCACCCGCCCCCCCAGGTCCTGGGGAACAGCTGGGGGCAACCCTCCCGCCTTGCCTGGGAGAGGGCTGCCCCGATGTCAGCTTCCCTCCCCCGTCCCGGCTTTTTAAGGAAAGGAGAATTTTACTCAGGCAGGTAAGTGAGCTTTTCTTACCCCCTTTTTTCCCAAAAAGTCCAAGAAACACCCCCAAGCCCCCTTTGACCACCCCCCACGATCCCAGCCCCTCAAACCAGTACATCAGGCAAGAGGGAATTAAACCAGACACTCTGGAAAAGAACAAGAGCCAAGCCACTGCAGGATAAAGGATGTAATCGCAGCAGGTCATGCCCAAGTTTCAGGGTTTCACACCTTTCTTCTCACCTAAACCACACAAAAGTTTCTGATGTGACCCAAGGAGCTGGTGTTGGGCTCCCTGCCTGCTGCAGAGGCAGGTGCTCAGGGCACTGGACAGTGCCACAGGCTGGCACGAGAAGCCTGAAACACTCTGAGCACTGCCCACTTTTGAAGGGCAAAATATTTCAGCTCATTTTAGTAAATATCTGTGGTTCAACTGGCAAGAAACGCATTTGTGAATAACCATTTTCTTTACAGAAAATTACTAATTCTTTTTCTCATAATTCAAACATCTTAGTGGAGCTGGATTCCTGGTTTTGTGACAATTACAAGAATATTGAATCTCTGCTACAGGAGATCACCGAGAAAGCTAACTGAACAGAAGGGTACAAAAAAATGACTGCATGCATAGAAACAGGTCAATTATTATAGCAGAAAATTGTTAAGAGATGCACTGTCTCAGCAGCTTAAATAATCACTTGGGAGCAACTAGCTTTGCTGTATGTAGGAGGCAATTCTTCTCAGTCTAAAATGACACAGAGACGTTGATTCATAAAGCAATTACAGCTGGAATCAACAGTTTGCTTGAATTTGGAGGCAGAAAATTATAGGATAAACTATATCAGTGATTGTGATTCTAGTCCTGAACACAAGGAAGTAAAAAGGAAGGATATAATTTTAACAGAAAAAAATATAAAACAGCATTTAACTATATTCTTGAGTGTAATACCCCAGTCCCAGAATCACAAGGTCAAATGGAAGTATTACACTTAAAAATATATTCAAGACTTCAAAAGACTTCTCTTAACCAAACCTTTGCAAAGCCTTTAGTTCACTATTATCTTGAAATCAAATAAAGAGAAAATGCTAACATGCTTTCCCAACAGATTTCTCTTACTTTAGTCAGAAAAGAAATATTTTGGCAAAATGTTCCAGGTGTGACACATAACTAAAGTAGAAGCATTTCACAGAAGCACCCAGCACAAAGCCACAGTTTAAACATTTCAAGAAAAGCACTTAGCAATCAGTAGTACATCAGTTTTAAGTTACTCAAAAAAATAAAGAATAAATAAAGCAAGATTAAAAGAGCAAAGAACGGAGGAAGAACATACTAGAATAAGAGGATTAAATAGCTGCCGCCAAAGAATCCTATGGAAGTCTACACCCTCACACAGTGGTGGTAGGTATCAAAAAAGAGCAAGACATAGAGCCTATGCACTGCTCTATTTATGTGGTCTGGCCACCGTGGCCACCCCTCCCAGGCAGGACATCCTGCTCTGCAGGCCTGAGTGACGTGCTGCAGCCAGTCAAAGGCTCCAGGTGCCATGATGTGGGCAGGCCACCAGAAGGACCTTTCACTGACAGCCTTTGCCACATGTCACCATGTATCTTCTGCGGGGCTGCAGGCTTGGCTCTCCCTCAGGAACCAACAGCTCTTGCACACTACACACATAGTCGGGTTTGTTCTGGCCCAAATAATTATACCATTCAGTCAGATTCAAATCCATTATCTCTTATTGAGACTTACTGTTGGAATTGCATAACCAAAAAACTCTAGATTTAGGAAGCTTGCATACCTCATTTCTTGAGGAAAAAAAAACCACGGAAAAAGCTGAAAAAAACACAAGAAATCTTTCAGAAAGCCTCGAAAAACTAGGCATAGGCTTGAAACCTGGTTAATTCTGAAATACAGAGTAGAAAAGGCCACAAACAAGGAGTGTAAATAGTAGTAACGTATAAGAGAAATGCAGGAAAGTTAGGAAGGAATTTGTAAGCAGACTGATATACACTGTATATAAGGAAACAAAACATCCACGTGTATGGGTCCCCTCATCCTGACCTTGTAGCTGCAAAAGGGAGGGAGCCTTGTCATGGATAAATCACCTAGAAAATATGATAAGGAGCCTAGAGATGAGTTTCACAGGAACTGTGTTAACAAATTCTGATAAACCAGCCTGAACCAGTGTCTTAATTGCTTGGACAACACATACTCAGCAAATTTAGTATGAAGTTGAACTATTCAGACCGATGAAGAGAAGTTCTCATCCCCACAACCACCAGAGACCCCTACCCAGGGAGGACAATAGGTGAAGACTGGGCAGAACCTTGGTGGAACCTGGGCAGAGGTGGGGAAGGAACGTAAGATAATGAGTAATTGTAATATGACTGTCATTCTTTTGCTTAGTTAATGCATATGAATACCTTATCGTTCAATATATATAAATAAATTGTATATAGCCTCACCTTCAATGTCTTTTGTTAGGCAAGTTTGGAGGAAAAATCCCCGTTGCATCCTGGTGACAGAACAAACATAACTGCTTTCCAACTTTTTTGTGAGTTGTAGGGTTTGTTTCTGTGTGTCATGACAGAAAGTGATAAAACAATTACAAAATTATTTCATATAGGAGACATAAATTGCTGAGGAGAGTGGATGGATCTTAGGAAGCAGTCAAGAACAAGAGATGCAGTGGAGAAGATGAGGGCATAGCAAAAAAAAAAAAAAAGCACAAATCTTCACCTCACATGATACGAATGAATGTCTTTCATTAACTCTTTTTTTTTCTAGGAAATGAGGTTAAAGTGTTATTGCAGTTTGAGGCATTAATGGAAAAAGTGCCAAACCTAATCTAGAAAAGAACGTATCACCACACGTTTTACTACATACTCAACAATTTTTAACCAGGTTATAATTAAGTAAAATTTGCCAACCAACCATTTGAATCTTCCAGATTTTTTTAATTTAATTAAATTAAAATAATTTCATTTAATTTAAATATGTCATTTGTATATAGATCTCCTTAGAAACTAATATAATTCTGAAATTTTACAAAATAAAATCTCTATATTCCTTTCCATATTTTATGAAAAAATAATTTACTGGTTTACTTGTTCTAGATACAATGAAATACGTTGCAAGGATTGCTCTGAACACATCATTTCTCTGAGAAACACTTTGAATAAAAAAAGGTATTTTGTGGAATTTTAATGTGTAAATCCTCAAGGGTTTGTCCACACAACTTGGAGGAGAGAATTTTTTAGAAGAAATACAGTTTTCAACACACTCTTTAAGTCCACCCTTGAATAATCTTGTATTACATTAAAAATTAGCTTCTAATGTGAAAAAAGCAAGCAGCCACCACAATTAAACATTTCTACTATATTTGCTCTTTTCTTATTAATACAAACCAGATGACACATTTTTAAATACATAATATTTTTCATTAACTTAAAAAGTTACATGGATGTTTAACATAAGTATCAGCTCATAAAGCTCCTCCACAGCCAAATTAAATCAATAGAAGTACTCCAACTGATCTTAATTCACTCTGAATCAAGGCTTACTAATAGGTATTAAAAATATATTCCTTTTTAAGCTTTACATTCCCATGATAGGGCTAAAAGCTTGATTCTGCATTTCATAATTGAGGACTCTTATGCATGAACTTGAGTACTAAATATGCTGGGGCTGGGATTATCTGTGGAGAATTGAGCCACATGAAGTTGCTATCATAAACACTATGAGTATAAAAGAAAGAAAACAAACCAGGCTGAAGATTAGAAATCAGATTTTCCTATAAAGTATCAATACATTTTAAAGTGTACAATCCATGAATTTTGTTTTCAGGAATTAAGAAAGACATCAGAGTTCCCAAACTTCTTTTGTTTTCTTTTGTTTTGTTTTGTTTTGTTTTGTTTTGTGATACACTATGTGCTTGAGATTAAACCTCTTTGTTATTTCCATGATTCTTAAGGAATTAAACAGATGCAGTTTCATTATCATAATTTTGTCAATTTTCCTTTATCAGACATCTCTCCATGAAACTACACTAGAAAATATATCTGAATTGTATTATATAAAATGGATTCTTGTATAAAATCACTAATAAAAAGTACTAAATCGTTGTACTAAGCTCGTGTTCAAAACATGAAATTCATTGGAATGTAAGGATAACACCAAATTTAAGTTTTGCAGAAAACTAGCTGTAAAAGTAAGAAAATCCTTCACATGCCAGCAGATATATCACTTTCCTTAAAAGATCTTGGGTCTTTATAGATAAATCTCTGTATCACTATGCATCAAAGTGTTCTTTCAGTTTTATATCCAAAAATGAATTATCACAATGGAATGAAAATATTTCATTCCATTACCATTCCATTACCAACCCAAGTACTTGAAGAAAGTTGTTTTACACTAAATTAAATATATTTTAAAACTCAAAGTATGAAATATTAGAAATTTTCACTTTTAAAATGTAGGAACAAATAGTTCCAGACTAGGTCATACCAGCTGTTCTTTGTTTACATCTGTTTGACATATGAAAAACCATTGAAATAAAAAAATGCACCTTGAATTTCCGGTACAGTGATGAAAACTTTTACATGGACTAGTTTTTAAATTTTAAGTATTTCTGAAGCTGATCAAAGGCTTCCAGATGATGAATAAGGGATATTTTCCCAACTCAGGAACTTCAGTGACTTTTTTTAGCTCAAAAATCATAACTTATTTTAAAACAACTGAAGTAGAATTTCACTGAACAAATTTCATGCAAATTTTGCATGCAGTGTCTTCAAACAAATGGAGTGTAATGGCTATAATTAAATTGAATGCAGAATAAATTGGAGATAAAAATCAATAAGTGACTCTGAAATCTCATCACTTATTGATTCATGAACCATTTATCTCCTTCTGCAATCCACATCAAAAGCAATTATTAGTTAATGAAATCACACACACACAGAGATCAGATATAGGAAAAATTATTAAGTGTGCCCCAAAACTGCTGCAAATATATTTCTGTACAATTTTCACAAATTAAACTAGGAGGAAAAAAGCGATCTTGTTGTGATTAGCTCTGGTTAGGAATTTTTTGATTAAATATTTGGTTTTGTTCCTGTCAAAAAAAAAAAAAAGTTAGCTTGCTCAACTAGTGCTTATTTTGTTGGAATAGAGAGACTTCAATTAACCATTTTTTTAAGAAAGACCCCTCTACCCTATCACTGATTTTCTGGCCAGTAGTACAGTAGTTATACAGTAGTAGAACTGTATAACTCATAATGCAGGCAGGCAGAACAGGAGCTGCTTTGGTTACCTCTGGCCTCCTCCCTGCGAGAATACAGGTAAATGCAGAGCAGTGGCAGGTCATCAGGCTGCTAGCTGAGCCTCTCTTTGCTGTCTTTATGTGGAACAGGAACATCCCCCAGAGCCTTGAACCTAGTTAGAAAACCCCAGTGCCAATGGAAAGACACACAGGTGGCAGTGGCAGCTCTTAGTGCCCCTGGTGGCACTGGCAGCTCTTCTGCCCAATCTCAAGGGAGGAGCTGGAGGATCCTAGTCAGTTTGTGTCAGGGCAGGGTCATGCTGGAGCAATGCAGCTGCATGCTGCTCTATGAAGTTTGCTCATCATGAGTGACCGACAGAGTTAAGTCTATTGCTCTAAGAGACAGAATTGTAAGGGACTGAGCAATAGGTCATAAAAATGTCATCTGAAATTTAGTGTAAATAAATGTAAAATGAGTCTCAGGGGAAAAATCAGAGGGAATGCATAAACGCAGTCTGTCTGAAAATGAAAAAAAAAGTGATAATTTTTTCACAGGAGGAATACAATGACTTCTGCATTTCTATACACGAGGTGGCCCTGTGATCATTAGTAGGCAGTAAGGGTATTTGTGGTTCCACCCAAAACTCCTGACATGCAATGGCAAGTGGATGCTTTTTGCTGCAATTTTGTGGGTTGCAGACTACTCATACAGTACCTCATTTTCATAGGTGAGACCTTGAGGACAGTGTGACCTGGGAGGCATCTTCTTGTCCACCTGGAGTTTGTGGCCCTTCTTGATCAGGATAACAGGTTGGTGGGGTCATCACTATTTTCAGCAGGCATGCAAATCCATTTGTCATTGTAGTTTAATCCCAGCCAATCACCAAGTACCACACAGCAACTCACTCACTCACTCACTCACTCACTCACTCACTCACTCACTCACTCACTCACTCACTCTCTCACCAGAGGGTCTGGAGGGTGAATTGAAGGAGTAAGATAGAAAACTCATGTGTTGATATAAAGACAGTTTAATATGTGAAGCAAAAGCTGTACATGCAAGCAAAGCAAAACGAGGGATTCTTTCACTGCTTCCCATGGGCAGGCAGGTGTACAGCCATGTCTAGGACAGCAGGGCCCTATCACATGTAACAGTGACTTGGGAAGACAAGCACCATCACTCCAAACATCTTCCTCTTTCTCCTTCTTCTCCCTGCTTTATATACTAAGCATGATGTCATATGGTATGGGTTATTCCTTTGGTCAGTTAAAGTCATCTGCTCCTCCCAACTTCCTATGCACTCCCAGCAGCCCAGCAGAATAAAAAGCAGAAAAGGCCTTGTATACAGCAGAAACATCCCGACATTGTCAACACTGTGTTCAGCACAAATCCAAAACCTAGCCCTATACTAGCCACGGTGAGGAAAATTACCCCAAGCCAAAATCAACATGTATGTGTATTTATATATGTGGACAGACTATATATACGTATATAAGTACTATATAATGTATAACATATTCCAGTTAGGGTCAATATTACCTACCTAGATATGACTGTGTTTCAAAAATTGTGTCTTTTACAGACAACATATTTTCTAGGGTTTATGGCATCTAATATAAAGTTGTTACAAGCACAAAAAAACCCACCAGCAAACCTTCAATATAATGAAACTTTTAAATATTTTTAAGCTTGGAAATAAAGCATTTTTTGTGTATCATTGAACCTTCTGAACCAGAAAGAGGAAACTTATCTCTGACATTTAAAACATAGCCTTTAGATATTCCAGGTATATGCATGATAAGAGTATGAAGGGATAAAAAAGCTCACAGAAGTCTTGATCTTCATTCTGTTTCAGTGTCTTGTCTAAGCATATACAGATCATGGGTTCTTTTTAGTTTCACATTCAAATCCTGCATGAATTGAAAAAAAAAAAAACAAAACCCATGTAACTGATCACTTTTAACTAGTGCCTGTTATATGATAGCATCAACTATTACTACTAGTGCAGATTAAAAAAAAAATCTACATTTTAATTGACTTGAAAATCCCAACTTTAAAACTGATTTTTGAAACCATGGTGTATGCCACATGAAGACAGCAATATAGATTTGACTTGCATCAAAAGCTAACAGTGAGCATCACTGGCAGGTGTATACAGCAAATATGTTGTGGCGAAGTCATGAACAAGAAAAAGAGAAGCTTTGGGTGGGACACAGAAATTAGAAGGCTTATACTAGCAATGGCCCTGAAGTATAAATAGAGCTGTTCCCGTTGGACTAATTTAAAGACACAAGATTATCTCCCCAAAACACTTTCACACAGGTAACACTTTTGAAAAACAGACACATCTTATGTAGATACCCACTGTGTACATTCAGCTTGGCATGCATTCCTCTGGCCTTGGCTTCACAGATGTTTACAGCACAGAGCAGCAGCATAATGCAGAAAAGAGAGCTTTTAGTGCTTGGAATGCACAATATTAGGTTGTAAAAAATGCATATGGAAATGGAAATGAAAATTTATCCTCATTTAAAGTATTGGAAATGCTTTTAGAGATTGAAAAATAGTATTCCAAGGCCATCTACATAAGGAAGGTCTCAGGTGCTGTATATGTAAAAGTCTGCTTCTGCAACATTTTTTGACACTGTGCCCTGAAGTGGGGGATTGTGTTTATGTAAGACAAGAGGGAGGATGCCATAGGTACCAAAGTGTGAAAAAAGTACATCTGCAAAATGGAGAAATACAGTCCTCATTTACAGAGACAAATGCATGACCCTTTTGTAGACTAAATGCTTGTATATACTAGTTCTCAAGAAACAGAAAAATCCAGTTGATGAACAGAGTGTCTATTTGGTGTCTGAGAAGCAAAGAGAAGGTATGAATGCATCTCCACAGAAAAACTTCATGCCATTTCCAGGGGCAGCTTGCTACATTTAAATGAAGGATTTTGTTTCTTCATGTGGCATTTTCAGAGCAAGATGATTACTATTATCATCTCTGCTTCAAGACAAAGAGAATAAGTAGATAATTGTGTTAGGTTATGTGTTCAGAACAAAAAAACAAATATGGGGGATCAATGAGGCTTTTGTAGAACTATTTTTTTTCCCCTGTGCCTTAAAAACACCATGGTTCTTAGTCAGAAAAAAAAAACAAAAGAGAAAACCAAGGTGACTGGATGGCGGTTGAGAAGTGAGGCAAAGCTCTGCAGGGCCCAAACGTTCAGACTTGTCATTGTCTTTGTTTTACTACTGCATGGGCCTCTCCTACCCTACACGATCACCCTGCCCCAGACTGAAAATTTGGAGAGCAGTAGGGAGGAGGTCTTCCTTCAGGAGCTTATAAAGGACCATGCTTAAAAAGGAATCCCAGCAGATAGAAGACTTTGAGAGCCCTTGTTTTTGAAACAGGAGTGGAAGTGGACAATCTCATACCCTCCTGGTCTGCCTCCCCTCCCTCTTGCCTGAAAAGTTTCCAATTAGAAAATCATAAACTGTGTGAAATTATTCTTTTAAAACTCCAGTTTAGTTGAATAACAAATTTAGAATTGCTCTTCTGAGTACAAAAGCTGTAAAAGAGACATTATTCTTTCTTCAAGCTTAAAAGAGTAACATGCTTCTCTCACATTTTGCATACTCTGCTACCATTAACAAACAATTCACTGTCAGCCCCACCTGTGACAAAAGTATTGCCATGTCTTTGAGAAGTCCACTTCAGTCTAGTTTGAGAAAAGTCCTAAGACACCCATTTTGCCAGGCATTGAATGCTTGTCAGAAATAGAGCTCTGGGTACTGCAAAACATGTCATTATTACAATACTGAAACTGTCTGACCTGACTATGTACTAAACTGACAGATTCAAGTATTTCTAAAAACATTTACAGTTAGAGAACACAGGCACTCCTTCTTCCATCCACTCCACACATAAGTAATTTTTTATTTACAGCTGGCATTTGATAAATAAGGATATAAAAGGAAGCAAATCAAGGGCTTTTTTCCCCCCACTCTATTATGATTTGGTATTACAAAATAAAGAAATACTAAAAATCTAGCATCTGAAAGTGCTTTATCTAAGAAATATTTCCTTAGTTTCTTGAGTCCACGTTAATGATATCTAATTAAGGCCTTGACTTTAGCAACATTAATAAAAATATATTAGATATTTATAGTTGTCCATCATACAGACTTGGTCAGACGTATCGCTGATCTGTTCTGGTTTGACAGTTTCTCTGTTACAACACTATCTTTTTGATGTAAACTGACCAGTAAGAATTTAACAGTATTAGGTTTCCAAAGCAGAAGATATCTCCAGATGAGGAAGTAGCTGCTCCGCCCCTTGGTTCTATTTCCTTTTTCAATAATCTCTGAGCCAACAGCTTCTCCAGAAAGAGAGATGTTGAATTAACTGACAATCCAGAATGGCAGGAGTAAATTTCTTGTGAAAATCAGAAATTTTTGCTCAGAGTTTCTGATACATTTTCAGTCCTTCTCTGTATGCATCAGTATCTAAGTTCATTTTTGCCTTATACATGTTGTGAATTGTGACATATGTATACTGTTTTGTTCCTTGATGCCTTTATTTCAGAGTTCTTATTTAAAAAGAAATCTTTCTGAGCATACATGTAATTCCAGCATCACAGAAATAATTGAATTGAATGTTATGCATCTTATTAATCATAAGAAATATTTATATTACATTTTGATCCAATGTTGAAAAATGGGTTTCTAGAATAACACTCAGAAATTAATACTTCAGGATGGAGAGTTAATTCAAGGAGTAGGATTCCTATTACCTAACATTAGTAAAACTTAATCTAGGCTTTCTCTCTTGACCAACTCATCACTTTTTATTGACCAAAGAAGCAACCTAGATCGAGTTAACTGTTGCATTACAAGACTAAAGGAAGATAAATTGTTCTAAAAGGGACTTGGATGTATAACATTAGTCACAAAATGGAGACCCAAAGGAATAATCATATATTGTTGTGGGGGTTTGGGAGAGGGAGGGTGTTGAGGGGTTCTTATTGGGAGGGGGGAGGAAAGGGATATTTCATTTTAAACAGTTCGTTGGCTCCCTGTTCTGTTATAAACCCTGGTTTGGTTTTTTTCCTCTTAATAACCTTCCCTCGCTCTCCCCCGTCACTTCGCACTTCGGAGCTGACCGGGCGAGAGGAGAGAGGGTCGCTCTGGTTGTCCCCCCACAGTTCTCTTAACAAAAACTCACTGAAACGTGGACCAGCGGCAATTGCTGGCGCATGCGGCAGGTCTAGTTCCAGCGCGGCCCTGGCTTGGCCGTGCGGGCAGCAGCAAAGATGCAGGTTCCCCTCGCGGCGCTGCGCAGGGTCTGGCGGCTTTCCCCGGGTCCTCACGGAGGCTGTGGGTGAGGGACGCTGGCCGGGGGCGGCTGGCTGTGGGCGCTGGTTGCGACCCCGGCGGCAGGAGCCGGTGGGCGCGGCACTGCTGCGGGTTTGAGTCCCGTGCCGGCATGGTCCCTGCACCAGGGAGAGGAAGTCGCTGCACCGTTCCCTGCTTCACACTCAGGCAGTTGCCCGATCCCGGGGTGTTGGCAGTGGGCTCTGGCAGAGGCGGGTGTGGATACCTGCCGGTTGTTCTTTGCAGGCGGTGCCCTGGTGCCCGTGGGCGATTCTCGGCGGCGTCCCGCTGCTGTGGCCAGTACTGGCAGTCGGCAGTAGCTCTCCTGGCCCCGCGCCGCTACAAAAGCACCCCGGTGGCCGTGCTGGCCCCCCCGCGCCGCCACAAGGGAGCCTGGCAAGGAGTCCCGCTGTGCCAGTGGCCCCGGGAACGGCCCCTACACGGCGGTGAGGGCGCAATGGCTGCTCAGGCAGCTCCTGTGGCCCCAGTCTGCCTCGGAGACCCCTTTTGAGGGTTCCCATGGTCGGTGGGTGCCCTGGAGAGGTGGAAGCCAGCCCGCGGCTGGTAAAAAACATGGCACTGGTAAACAGCAGGCTCGTAATTTTGGCCGGAACTGGCATTTTGTTGGAGCCGAAGATCTCAAAAAGAGAGGTGGAGCCCGGACCGCTGGCCAATCCGAAGAGGCAAAGCCAGGAAGAAGACAGCGAGATTTGCGTGGGACTTGGAGAGCTTAAAAGCCCGAAGAAATGGAAGCTCACTCTCTTTGGCTTCCTGCAAGCTGGAGAGCAGCAGCACAGCCCCTCTTCTCTGACTACCAGGCCCCGTGGCTTGACTCTGCCCACCCCCAACAGCACTGGAGCCAAGCCAGCACAACTGCAGGTGGAAAGGTTCCCCAAATCGCATCCCTGGGTTGGGGGGAGGACTTTTCACAGTGTTGTGTTTTTCAGAGACTTCAAGGGCTGGGAGTTAACTACCACCAGAGAGAGAGAAGAGGAAGCAGCTTTCCCTCCCCACTGCTTGTCCTTGGCCAGCCTGCCTGGCCTTTGAAAGCAGTTCCCTTATTCCTTTCTTTTTTCCTTTTCCTTTTTGCATGGTTCTTTGATGGGTTTAATTCTGTGTTAAGTCTGGAGTTCCCTTAAACTGTTGTCTTTCCTTTGGTTGAGCTCCAGACGAATAAACTGTTCCCCTGTTGTTCAAATTCTGTTCGGTCTTCTCGTCACTGTTGAGCTTGCCCCTTAGTTAACACAGTGGTGCTAAACCACCACAATTGTTAATTACATAAATGAGTTGGCTCAACTGAGGCCATTGGGCTGAATCCTCAACTGTTTTGTGGGCATCAGTGGGACTCTGATGATTTACTTTGCAGCTATTGCAGCTAAATCTTACTCATCAAGGGGCTTAGACCTGTGACTGACCTTGGTTGTGAAAGTAGCTTAGGGCAAGGGGCTTGAGTTTCGGAAGTTGGATGTATGTTATGGTACTGCATTGAACTGGAAACTTATGCAGACTTGCATACTATGAAATAGTTTGTCTCCACTTGATGTGAAGAAGTCTTAAACAAAACTGCAAATGAAAAGGACAGGCAGGTTCAGTGATCAAATAACTGATTAAAAAGATTTTACCATTTGAAACACTAAGTATGTCATAACTCCTAAAAGAAAAAGCAGAGACTTTCTCCAGATGAGAAGTTGAGATTTACTCCTCTTCCTGCAAAAACAAACAACAAAAAACCCTGACTAGTGTAATGAAATGGCTGAAATTGTCTTGACTGAGAGTCAGGCAATCAAGATATGACAGGTTTAGATGTTTTAGGTGGTTAGATGTTAGACTCGTGCTGGATAGGTTGTTAAGATAGGTAAATGTTGGACTTGGTGATCTCTGCGGTCTTTTCCAACCTCGTTAATTCTGTGTAATTCTGATACATGAAAATCAACCCCAGCAGTAACTTGGGACCAGACCACGGCCAAAGGCCTATAGACATCAGCAATTTAAAGGATTTTACAGGCATATTAAAAGCATTTAAGAGGAAGAATTGAAGAGGTAGATGATTAATCCCCAACTGTTTCGACTCACTGCCTAGCAAGTTATTATGCGTCAAGGCATTTCTCTCACTTACAATTTGTGACATTGTATTGAGAAAAGAAATGAAGCTAAGCATGAGAATGTGCTGCAAATACATGACTAATTTCTTAGATAGGCTCTAGGCTCGGTGTTTTCAGGTAGAGTGGGTGCAGAATCTGTCACTGTGTTTTTGTAATTTGAAACCAGCCTCTTTTATAATTATTACCCCCCACAAAGCTACTACAAGTATCCTCATTTATGAAGTAAAATATCAACTTTAATTTTTTTTCCAACTCCTACTCACCGTTTTTACCGTTTTTACTCACGGTAAAAAGTTTTGCTATTAGATAGTTATAAAGAAATTACAAATAAGATAATGAAAAAATAACAATTTATAGTGCCGTGTTCCTCCACTTTATAATCAACTCTTCTGAGAATAATCCTCCATTTAGAGAGAGGTTGCAAAACAGACTATATACAAATTGAAGAAAAAAAGTAAATATAAATAATGATATAATAATATAATGATTAATCTTAAAGTAGACTCTAATCTTCCCCTCTATTCTTAACAAAATCCAAGCTCTGTAGTAAAAGACACCCTGTTCAAATGGCATTCTAAGTATGCCATATTAAAATGAATTTAATGTTAAAAAATTATTAGAACAACTTAATTACCTGTAGCATATCAACTGTCAGAACTGTTGCTGGTATGCCTAACCCTTAATTAGCAATGAGTTATGATTGATTAATGGACCCAAAGAGGTTCAATCTCAAGGTATGTAAAGTGTATTAAAAAAATGAAAAGTAGTCTGTACTTTCACAGAGTAGTTAACCTTTCAGAGATGTAGCTTTCATTTTGATATCCTCAGAGGTCAAAGGACTTCCCAGCTGCTCTTGCAGCAGACCTCTTCATTTAGACAGGCAACAAGAAGCAAGTATTAGGGAAACATTTTATTAAAACCTAGTAATCAATAAAACCTGCATTTATATTTTCTCATTAGATTTAAAATTAATATATTACTGAATCACAGTGCCATAATTAACATTGGATAAAATTTCAAATGCTTTTAAATCCTTGGGGTTTTTTTCCCTGTTATTTTTTTTGAAGTTAACTTTCTGAAGCATAAATTTTTTTCATAGAGAAGTGTAAATTACACAGCTCCCACATAAAGCTAAATCTGAGCATTAAGCCACTGACATGAGTAAGTTGTGATGTCAAGCCATGTGCCCCACTCTGGTAGTTTTCATTCTTCAAGCCCAGAAAAGGATTCAGGAGGACAGTGTCTGTGGTGGTCAGTCTATCTCAAAAAGAAGGTGGCAGCAACAAAAGAGGGTGTAAGGATGCAACAGAAATGAACAGAAGCACTAGTATTGCTTTTGTTTGAACAGAAAATGCCTATGTTTTTCAGCAAGACACCAATGGCCTGGTGGAGTCAATCAAACTGAGTCTGCTAAAATGAGTCTGTAAGACTCAGTGTGAGGTTTAACAGATAATTTATATTTTTTTTTTTTCCACATATAAATCCAGGACACCATATCATTGGTTGTTCCAAAGAATGAATAAGCAAAATATGGATCTGATCATAACATGTAAGTGGAAGTGATAAATATTTAACATTATTTTTTAATAAGGACATAGTTTTAACTGCTGGCTGAGGATATCTTTTTATGCTTTCATTACTGCTAACTCTCAGTGGCAAAAAAATCATAAAACCAACTTTAAAGTCATCATGTAAACCATAACATTCCAAGGGTTAGCTTGCTTGGATAAATAAGTTGTTATCAGTATTTGCCACATCATACATACATTACAATATCAATATCAAACATAT
Organism: Serilophus lunatus; assembly: GCA_013399895.1. Lineage (NCBI taxonomy): Eukaryota > Metazoa > Chordata > Aves > Passeriformes > Eurylaimidae > Serilophus > Serilophus lunatus. The sequence continues at coordinate 97,029 of VXBA01003725.1, read as the reverse complement.
TGCAAGTGCAGTACAAGTGAAAAATTAGACCAGTAAAAATATTATTCATTACCTTGAATATTCATTGCTTCAAGCTTCTTATAACTGCAAGGTCTATCTGCTTAAAAATCTTGGCAGAAAAAAAATCTCTGCAGAAAGTAATGTTAAAACGATAAGAAGGAACACATATAATTATGTATTGGCCTACTTTTATTCAGCCATCAATCTTTTCAGTATTCCGTCACTTAGGATAACAAAACATTCATCACCTTCATATGGTTTCATATTTTTTTTGGTTCTCTGAAGCTTGGTGGTTGTCATCTTTCTTCAGTGATTTGAAATTGCCCCACAGTTTTGGTTGCAATTGCTTCCATGAATAGCTTCCATGGAAGCCATAAATATGAGGCAGTGTGATTAGTATTTTGTTCTTCAACAAGGAATATTTTTAAAGGTCCAGGTGGTGGAAACATATTCATTTCCTGATGTAAATATATATTAATATATAAATTCAAGGCAAAGAGAAAATTGAGAAAGGTGTCTCTGGGTGCTGTCATCACTCACACTGTTAGTCAGTTACTCTTCCTCATTTCTATTAGTGTTTTGTGAAAATTAACTATTTTATAGACCATTTTTTGATCTCTGATGAATTAATATTATTTAAGGACAAAATATTTTGCCTCCATATTTCTGTGTGTTACTTCAGAGTCATTTAGGCTTTGAGAATACCATGCATTAGAACTTAAAATGGACTATTTTCATATGTCCAAAAGATTTAGGCAAGTTTGCAGAACTAGTTTTGAATAATAATCTGGGAAATTTTGCACAACATAGTTCATAAATACACAAAGCTACTGGAATATGCCCAGTCTCAGAAGAAAAATGTTGACGTACAAGGGTTCCTTTACTGTCGTTGTAAAACAAATTCTGAATTTTTAGTAAATGTACCACAGTACAAAGTAAACAAGCAAGTTTTTTCTTCAATGAGAAAATCATGCTGCATAAGAAGATATTGCATTGATCGATAGCTGTTAAAATGTGTAGAGCAAACCACGGACACACATCATCAATCAATCACTCTGAAGTTAAATGTATTCTTAAGGCCTGAAAACATTTTTTAAAAACATAAATTTGGCAAGATCTCAAATAAAGATATACAGCCATTGTCTTTCACCTTGTATTTGGGTACAGAGTGGTTGCATTTACACAATATGCAACAGTGATGGTCACTAACTTGTACTACAAGAGAGAAAAGATTGTTTGACTGATTTCTCACCCTTACAGAAAAGTTTAATAAGATCCAGTTTCAAAACTGTCATTTATTTATTTTTAAGATCGAGAGCAAAAATAAGGAGGCTAAACAGCTTCTTAACCATGTAGCCAAAATAACAGCAATTTTATAAGAAAGTAAAAGCTTTTATATATGCTTCGCTTTTCCCAGAGTTACAGGCTGTAACTGTGGTCATATGTGGAAAATAAATATGCCCAACTTCTGACCTCAGTTACACCCACGCAGTCCCATTAAACTTAATAGTTCTCTATAGATATAAGATATGGTAACTGGAATCCTTGTCAGAGCTCCTCAGCTGGTGGGGAGTGAATTAGGGAATGTCTTGATGTTAGTTTCCTATTCTCAGTGAAAACTTTATGGAATAATTTTATGGAATAACACCTGTCTGGAAAAACAAATCCCACAGATAATTTGTAATCCATAACCTGCTTTTGTTTAAGCATGTCATTCACTTCACCTCTGTTCCTGTTCCTGCAGGGTAGGGGAAGAGTGCCCTGGGACCACTGATGGTTCCACCTCTGTTCTCAGGCACAGTCACTATTTGCAGAGCATTTTAAAATCATATTTTCAAAAACAGTTGTTTCCCTTTGTTTCCACTGGGAGAACTGCATCTTAATAAAGCACATAGAGGTATGGATACCCTGGGGGACTTGGGAGTGTTTCTGAAACCTAAGGCCTGGACAGTTAATTGTTTCAGTGTGAGAGGAGATGTGGGTACTCATGTCATCTCCCACCACTCCGTGAGTTACATGGGCAGAACGGCACATATATAAGCCACAGCAATACTCCAGCAGGCCTCTTCCAAATCCTCTAGAAGACTGCAAGAAAAAGCAAGGCTGGTCTGCCAATGAGGCTCAGACTACTCGAATTGCTGTCACAAAAATATTTGTGCATGATTGGTGTCAGGAGGCCTCAACTGAAAATTTCTGTCGTTTTCACCTGTAATTAATTTTAGTGGTACAGATGTTATGAGGAATAGTTTTACGGTTAGAAAGCTATACCCCCTACTCCCCTATCCAACTATTATATTCGTGTACATTTGGGTGCAGCAGCTTTGCCTTATGTTTCCTTCATACCTTTATTGACTTACTTATCTTTGTTAAATTCTGTACAGCTATATCAGTTCTGGTTTCTGGTTGGTAATTCTGGATAACGTCTGATCCAGCTGGAGTCAGTCCTCTCTGTCAGCTTGAAAAATGAGGGAGTGGAGACTCCCCACTGTCATTCAAGGAAAAATATGGCATCTGCTCTAGTTTATGCTCCCATTTCTGTTTGATATTTGTATGCCCATTTGTTTCTGAAAAGTGTCAATTGAATACAACATGATGCTAATCTCCCATTCCATATTTGACCTCGTAATCTGCATGTTTAGCAGACACTCACAGCATGATCTACCATCAATGCATGATATAGATGCTTAAAGATGTTGAGGAGGTGCAGTTATATCTTAACAGTTATAGTTTAACTGACCTTTTCAGTTGAACTACAGTTTACAAGTCAATGTCTCTCTCCAGGTTGAATTAAAACAAAAATAAAAATACAATATCCAAATATGAAATATCTGACATTTTTCCTGCTCCAAAGAACATTGATTTTGAAACTCTTGTCTCTCAGAAGCAAAAAGGGTTAATCTCCCATTTGAGTACAGCAGCTGAAAAATTAAGCCTTTCTCTTCTCAGAAACTTGTATATTTTTGCTTTATTTTCTGCTACTTCAATATTTATTCTCATATTCTGACATTTTATTTTTAGTTATTTTTCTATTTTCAAATCAAAAATATTCAAACATATTTGACATGTCAGCAAGAAGAAAAGCAGTTTTTCTTAAACTTGCTTCCATTCAACTTTTCTATGGATGAACTTTGTATCTTGGTAAGCCCCTTAATTTCTCAGTTCTTTGAATATAAATAGGGCTAAGGTATCTTTCCTCCTTTACACAGTATCTTGCTTATTTAAAATCTCAGGGTCAATGAATACATTTTGTTAGGGTACAGTCTGTGGTGCAAGAGGATATGACATTGGCTATGGCACTCTTATAATACAGAACTTAGTACTAAATAAAATTTATATTAGTTGTTATAAACTATTCTAGATTTTAATTACTGTAATGCTCAGGAGACCAATACAAAACCTGGAGAGTTCTGGAAAACTGTATGCCAAGGAAAAAAAATATGTTTTGACAAAGCTGGTATGCTCTTGAGAGAGGAGCCTCTGAGTGTGTGAGTTTTTCCATTTCGGGACGGAAGACACATTTCAGCTATGCTGCCATTGTTATCATTCCCATTTGAAGTCAAAAAATATTAGAATGGCTAAGAAAAAAAAAATATACACGGTTTTAGTGTCTGGAACTGAATTTAAAGAAGATTGCTTTTATGTTGTTAATCCTAAATCCCTTTGAATGTTTGGAAGATTAATGTGGACAGACTATCCAGTGGTTGAATCAGGAGCTGATAGTGACACTTTGTTCAGTGAAGTCTAATCACCAAATGAATGGATTTCACTTTAACTTTTGTTTCTTTTGTTTGTTCGTTTGGGGGTTTTTTTGTGTGTGGATGAAAAGTGATTTGTGCACGTGTATGAAAAATTCCATGCTGTGCTGAAAAGCAGCCTACTGAGAGATTGGGTGCAGCTATGGGAAAAGCAGAGAAAAGAGACCTATAGCACAAAAACTGAAAGGATGTGTAATTGAAAGTAAGATGAAGAATGAAAAGAAGAAAGGCAAATATGTGGAAAACAGTTATTAAATCTATCTGAAAAGGGGAGGAGGAACAGAAAATCAAGGGATAAGGTATGGCTGAGCCTCAAGAGTTGGGGTATGCTTAGATACTAGAGACTCTGAGCACTAAAAAAGAAGCAGGAGTGATATAGAGGAAAGCATTCAGGAACTGTTTATCTCTCTATCTATCTTAGGACCTGAGATGTCAATAAGAAATGAAATTCAGCAGAGGCAGAGAGCGCTCTGTTCCTCTAACCTTCCCTGGAAACTGAGGGATGCATTCTGCACCTGCAGGAGCAAGAGAAAGCAAGGCAGCATGGGCTTGTACTTCCGCACCAAAACAAAGTGATAAAGAGCAACATAAAGGTGGTAATAAAAATTGTATTTACAGCTATTTAACAAACTGCTCCCCGAATGATATTTCTCTCTTCCAGATGTAAATAAAATGCTGACTTATATGATGCTGCACTGAAGAAGGCAATGTGAACAATCCCATCTAATAGCTAATGGTAAGTTGAAACACTCTATACAATAAATTCCGTCCATTTTTACCACATTTTGGGGTATGCTGATGCTGACCACAACACTTTCTAGGATTCTGTTTGCATTAAGGATCCCTTCTGGATTTCACTGAATTATGTGGCTAACACAGTTTTGAGAGCACCATTACTTGAATACTTGGAGGCATCATTTAATTTTTGAAAGCTGTCATGGTAATAAAATAGAACACTAAATAATCACAGGAATATTCTATTTAATTTTAAGAAAGTATTTTTTTTCCTTCTGTGATACAATCTCCTTGTGTTCCTCTCTTATTATATACATAAATGAGCAATTCCAGGTTTATTCTCATGAAGTTTCTTTAATATTCGCAGTAAAATCTGATGCCATACTGCTTATTACTTAGCAGTTCCATCTGTTTTTAGTAGCCAGGCTTCTCGGTACCGGTGGTGAGGAAACTCCACCAGCACCAGGACACAGCCCTGAAAGGTACTGAGCTGAACCTGAAGTGCTCTGAGCATCCTCGTTCCTGAGCGCATCCACGGGCAATACAGATGATTCCTTTTGCATTTACCCCTGTAGATTCAGGATCTTATGCTGCAAAACGCAGAATTCTCAGTGAGGTCAGTGTGAGCTCTTTACTAACACACTGAAAGCCTATCTCTTCACTTACCTGATGGCACAGTGTAAGGTACCACACTGAAGTCTGTGAGTAACATGAGCTTAAAACTCAAGAAGAATAGGTAGAAGTGTGGGTAAAAGCGTGATTCTTGGAACTGATACCAAGAACCAGTAATAATTCTTAAATTTATTTAAGGTCAGATGTAATGAAGGAAAAGTAAGTTTTACTACTATGGGAAATCTGTTCTAAAGTGTTGTATCTTCCTCAATATATCTGATAAGAGTGCCAGTCATTTGCTTCAAATATAGTTAGATTAAGGCATGTCTCTTATTTGGCAATGATGTGTGAAATTGTTCATGATAACCACTGCAGGGACTTCAGAGAATAGAACTACTGCAGCCTACAGGACTCTATTGCATTCCCATGGAAATTTACTCTCTCCGAAGAAGTTTTGCTGGAGTATTTTGTCTGATAAAAGATGTATCTCTTACATTAGACTCCCACCTCCAAACGAACATCTTTGTCACTATAACAATGGAATAGATGTTCTCCCATAGCTGTTTACATTCTGATTATTCCCTTTGTAAAAGCAGATGCACAGGAATGGGTTTATTTTCTTGCATGTGTCAGAATAATAGTAGAACAGTAGAACAGTACTTATATTAAAAAAAAAGACAAAGTAAAAAAATAAAAAAATCACAGACTTATAGTAGACAAGGATAATATTAGAGTACCTATTTCTTCCTGCAAACCACTCTCCCCTTTTCACTACCAGCATCTGTAGCAAAACATGAAGGACGCTTTCAAAATACAATCTAATATTCCAATAACATGCTAGTATTACTTTAGAACACAGATGAGGCTGAGTGCTACAAAACCACAAGTCTCAGATCAACAACACTGCCGTTACTGTTAGTGCCACAGCAATTGCCTTTTGATGATCATTTCCCAAAGAGTAAGTTCGAGGTAGATAATTTGATAAGCAACCTTCTAATAAGTTTCTGGAAACAGAACATAGGCAAATAGCTCTGTAGGAATATCCACCAAGTCTCCTCTCCCCACTTAATATAAACAGTACAAACAAAAGAGATTGCCTCTTAGGTGCTCTTCCCATGCACAGACTTTGTGACTCAGTACGTAAGTATTTCACCATCTTGTGTTTGTTCAAATGTGAAGCAGATTGTTACGTAGTTCTGTGACATTGTTATGAAAAAAAAATGTTTATACCAAACCTTAAAAAGGGGAGATTCTCTTTACCCTTAAAAATTTATTTGACTGTCAGAGCCCCCAGGAAATCGAAATCCTTTATGGCCTGACCAGTCTGATAGTATTTCATATGTAAGAAACCTTTAATAGATTCACTAAATCGGAGGGTATGTTCAATATTCCTTTTTAGGGGAGGCTTGCACAAACAGAGAGGGAGACCCCTCAGGGAGTCTTACTAAAGTGTTACTCTGCCATTGACGAAATTGTTAGCACCTTCTATAAAGGACTCTCTCTAACACTGACCAAATAACACCTTTTATTAAAACAAATTGTGATGAGTGAGGGTTCAGGGTAGTTGAGGATAACTTCCATCTACAATAACACTCTTAAACTAAGTAATGACAATGTAAGACAAAGACTAAGCACAAACTATACAGCAATCAATCTATTACTAATAAAGCAAAGCAAATTCTAACTTCCAAAACAGATAAATAGTAGATGTATGGGTTAAGGCCTACTCACACTGGCATCCCAACATGAAGGAGACAAGAGAATCAGCTCGTCAGCTGTCCTGACTGAAGGTGGAAATAAAGCTTCTTTCAAATTCTTCCAAATTCCAACTTCTTTACATACATTTTTTTTTCTCTAGAAGGAGGTTGTGAAGTTTTTTTGTGAGAGCTATAGTCAACATTTTCTAAATTTGAAGTAGTGAGATAAGGATTTATTATTTCTTGATAGATAGCTGGCACAGGTCAAAAATCACCACAATTCTCATCCAGTGCCTGCTTTTGAAGATTAGTTAATGACACCTTCATATCATGACATTTGTCCAGCTGCAAGTGCTTATCTGTGTTTAGGGAACCTTTTGAGGGATAGCATGTCCTTTTCCGGGAAACAGCAGCTGTGGTCTCCATTTTTTTCCACTCAGGAAAAGGCAGTAGTTCCTAATTCTTTAATTCTTGTTCTATTTTAACTCCAGTCCTTTATCCACTATTCCACAGAAATCTTCTTGTCTTTTATAGGAAATAATCTTGATCTGCATTTGTAGTATCGTCCACATCCATGAATTTCTGAAAGACTGAACAGGAAATTTCTAATAAAAAGTTTGAAGGGCAGCAGTGTATAGTGGGAACCATATTTCCAGAATTTCTAAGCCATCAATAGGCTTCTTAAAAAACCCCTGCAGGTTCCACTCTGGTGACAAAACTAGTTGTGTAAGAACACTGATGGATATAAATCAGAAAAAGAAGATAGATAACTTCATTTCTATATAAATGGAGATAATGCAACTTTGAATGTCTTGTCTTCAGTGTACTTCATTCCCTCATTCTCCCAGTTAAAGAAAGAACAGAATCCATACTTACAACAGAGGCATAAAAGTACTCTTAAGGCATCGCCCCAAACCATTTGCTGGCTTAGCAAAAATGACACTGATTAACAATCAGTTAACAATCTGTCATTAAGCTTCAAAATTCTGTAAGTGTAAGATGAATCATTTGCAACAAAATATTTAAGAATTTAATATAAATTAAATTACTATTTTTATTGGAAAATTAAGGCTGAATAAATACATAGATAATTTTAAAAAGTAGGCAATGAAGTTATTATATGATGAATATTTACTTTATGTACAGAAATAGAATAAAAAATGGCCTTAAATGACCACATTTATATGTGAAACCAAAGTTAAAAATACTTTAAGGTTTTTGGCAAAGTTTTCAGAGGAGGCGTAATCTGTATTTCATCACAAGTTCATATCTCTTTTCTCATTTGACCCTAAACTCTGTCTCAATGGTTTCAGCCTTTTCTCATGTTTATCGTATTCAAGTTTTGCTTGATTGTTGAAGGGATGAGCAACAGGCAGTGTTCCTGCAGGCTGCTAATTGTGTACACACATAAAGATGCCTACAAAAATTTTTGTGAGCTAGTAGTAGGAAGCAATGCATCTTGAAGTGATGGTAGATTACCTTACAAATGCAGGCAAGAGTTGTATATCAAAGTATATATTTGCTCACAAAGGAAAGTTCAACAGTGAGTTAAGAGATTTTTTTCTTTAATGACATTGTTTGCTTGAAAATATTGTCAACATTTTCTCATAAAATATTTCATTTTAATGGTTTTAATATGAGGTTGATTTATCAGGGGTTTATCTTGCTAAAGAATCTCCAAATGTTCTATATTTATTTTATTGTTGTTGTTGAGCAAAACTTTTTTTCTGAAATTTGATTTTCACTGAATGGTTTGGAAATAACACTGAAAGTAGTGTTTTATAATATTCAAATTGTGTCAATTAAGCAGGTCTGCAAATTTTTATTATGCACTAGAATATATGAGATTATTATTCCTATATAATGAAACACTTATAAGTTTCTTCCTTAGTTGAGGTAGAAATAAAACTTGATTATTTAACAATCTAGTTGGACCAGAAAAAAGAAACAATACCAAGAGGTGTAGGTAAATAACTGAAGGACACATTAGAAATAATTATCTTTCCATGAGAGAAAGGTGGATATAACAGGTGGATATAAAATTAATGAAGTTGTGTTTCATTTAATTGCCTTTAATATTAATAAAGATCTGATTGGAAAGCTTCAAAAGCCAAATAAAAAAAGATTATGTAGAAAGAAGAAAACCTGTTTCAAACCCATGAAACTTTCCTTATTAAAGATTATTAAAAACAACAACAATTTCACATTCATATTTTGCATAAATCTGTTTTCAATGAGCTTGAAAATCTAAAATATTGCTCTAAAAATGAAGAATATTTTCATTTGGTGAGAAATTTTCTTCTTTTCAGCTTATCATTTCTTGCTGAAATTTTTTCTTTTGTAGGTAGAGAAGTATTATGAAGATGATGTAAAAAACCCATAAAATCTAAACTGAAAAAAAAAATTAGGTATTTTTTATTTAGCAAATGGCTATAAAAGAGGCATGTCACTATGGGAAAGAGAATTGTTCTAGTATACCTGCCTTTTTTATGCCATCAGACAGCCTACACTCCTTAAATTTGTGTTATCTGCAACATTTGCACATTTATCAGTCATATCCAGAATATGGTTGTGTATACAACTTGGAAAGATAATTTGATATTGCTTTTTAATAATCTTAATATGATAACCTGTTCTTTGTTATAATTCTGACAGAACAAATCCTTCATTTATTATTAAATGCCAGTAAAATTCCTATCTTTTGTACATTTCTTCTTCAGAATTTGGAACAATATATGTCTAGATTGCAACACTCTCGTTTATTAGATAATATTAATCACAGAATAATAGTGCTGCCAGAATTCTGCAATAATGCTCTGGTTGAAGATACACAAATAAGGACTGTGGCACATGGTTTCTGATGATAATTAGAAATCTGAAAAGTAAATTTACTACTTCTACCAGATATTTACCCTAATCCATCTGAAAGACACTTCATTAAATGGAATTTTAAATATACTCATTAATCTATTTTTAGTTAAGCCATTGAAGTAAGCCTGTGATTTTTTTGGACACTATTGTATAAAATTTGACAAGCAAGACAGAGAGATATTGACTGGTTTTTATAGGGAAAAATATAAGAACATCATAAAACTGCTTTTACCAAAAATCTAATCATTTACACACAATGTTTTCCATTTTATTTTACTTATCTGCTGCCATGTGTTTAAAATCACATTCAACAGTTAATATTTTGTTTATACCTTTTTAGGAAATTGTTACACTAACTCATCTATACATATGAAATCGAATACTTCCAAACACTACTATGTCTAAATAATTTCCTTCTTCTCTTTTGAGACTGCATATCGTAGAAAGGACATGTTTCTGAGAAAATTTCACTGCTAGATTAACTTTGTGACAGTGGCAGTGCTGGTTTAATAATGGAACTCAATGATCTTAAAGATCTTTTTCAACCTAAATAATATTGCATACTGTGTCTTGTCCAGGTCAAATTTGCAGTTGTTGATGGTTATAGAAAGAATGCCTGGTGGCACTGTGTAGGGTTATATTATTAGAAAAAATTGTAGAGGAAGCTGTTCTCTGCAGAAAGGTAGTCTACTTTATTCTCTGCATTATATTACAAGTATACGAATATTTCATCATGGAGAACTCCATCTTATGGACGATTTCATTGCATACTTAAATTTCCACTCTTTGTGCAGAGAAATTGAAAGTACCTTTCTACATATCACAGAAGAAATAATTTAAATCATCAGTCAGGTTTTGTTCAGTTCCTGCTCAGGCATATCTCCCCTTTAAATTGAATTTATTGAATGAATGACTAGAATTGACTAAAGAATTCAAGGTAGTTCTATCACAAGAGTGCATTTCAGCTTGGAATGCTGTTAAATTAAAGCAAAACTGATTAAATTACATAATAAACTATGGTATTTTGGTATCATTCCTGCAAAAGGGATGAAAGCATGGATTAAAATGATGGTTGCAAAATAAAAAGCCATTCCATTGTGACTGAGTTAGAAGAAAATACTCTCTTCTTGCCAAAGGGAAAGCAGTTAATCCAGGGATCAACATAAACCTCAGACAACAACATAAAATCCTCTGCTTGCCTGCTACTACTCAGAGCATTTCAACACCCAATGAATCTGTCATTCCTTTTACATTTCCCCGCTCATTGTATTGACAGCTGAAGGATAAGACTAAACACATTTATTTATCAATGAAATAAAATATTGGAATTTTTGAAAGGGAAAAGAAATGAAAAAATTCCTTAAATAAATAAATCCCAACCAAACCTTTGATCTTTTCTCTTTATTGTGGTGATCCTCTACGACAATTTTTGGTGGAGTAATAATGTGGCCTGTAATAGGATGTACTGGAATCTTAACCTCTATAGCCACCCACTTTGTAGAAGGTGCAGAGGATGGAGAATGAATGGACAAAATTAATTATAAAGTAGTAGTCTTGACAGTCTCACACAAACACACTTAGTCCTCAATAACAGTTGTTCTGCTATTCTCTTCCTACATTATCTCGTCATCTACCATTCAACCCCCAAACTATTTAAGACTGTGGCAATTAAAGATGGTGTGAATTGCTCCTGCAACTATGGCTTCAAAGAAAATCTGGTGACAGTATTAAAAGCAAGTAGTATGAATAGAACTGGCAAATTGGACGTTCAAAAAGGAAAAAAATATGGCACATTTGATCAAATTGTTAAAACTGCAGCTGGAAAAGTTACATTTGGAGTAGTACTTTGAGATAGAACTTTTACTTCAGAAGTTTCTAACCAGATCAAAGTTTTTTAAAGCAGTATTTTTTTTTAATCAACTGAAGAATGACAGTACTTTCTATTTACAGGTGTGTTTCTTATGTTACTAGTCTTCAGGGAGTAATGGTTTGAAAACAGAAAATTGTCAAGGAGGATCATAAATATGCCCAAGTGACCTTACAACTGGAGATAATCCTTGATAAACTGTGTGGTCATCAGGCCAGTGGTCCTCTATCAGGAACAGTGTTTAATGGTGCCTGAATTTTCACTTGTGTACCTCTGCCTAGGTGCTTCTTTGGGGATCCCATGGTTAGGGAAATAATGAAAATAAATTCACTCTTTGTGAATATGTTTCCTGTCTGTGCTGACGCACATACCCCAGATATAGTTTTATGACTCTATTGTTTATATTATAGAGCACTGGCTTAAATACTAGATATTACAGAAAAATAATGAATTTTTTTTCCCCCCAGTACAACTATGGGTTTGAAAATCTATGCTTTGGGTGGGTTTTTTAGGAGGAAACTATAACATGACTTTACTTGATGAGAATACACTATGTCAGCTTATACAGAACATAACAAATTTGCTCTGTCTAAAGTTCTGTATTTGGACTGAGATGCAGCAGGCGTATTTTGAAAAAGATACGTCTACTTACTTCTTTAGGTTTAATTGTAAATGTTTTATCTCCTAGTAATCTGAGATGTTCAGCTTTTGCTTTAGCATAGAGCAAAAATTCAAAAGAAATATGTTTGGCTCTGCATAATGCCCAGCTAACTCATACAGACCTGGAAAAGTTAATTCTCAAAAATGAAACATTCATGTTTACACTAGCAGTATATATGCTGTAGTAACATTTATATGGCATAGATAGCATGAATCTATGATTCGAATGATTCGAATAGAATATATTGAAATTAGAGAGAACTTACCTGAATCTGTTTAGCAAGAAAGCAAAACCATAATTGTCAGGTTTCTCCTATAAAAGCCCAATATAACTGCTCTGTGCAGATACCTTTAAAGAAGAAATGAGAAATAAGCCAAAAATCAGCTAGAGAGTATATGGAAAGGAGTCAGGGATGTTAACATTGATTCAGTCAAGTGTAATAAAAGTGTAATCAGTTCACAAAATTAACTGATTGGCTAAACAACCTGCTTAGCCAGCTTTCATGATGTAGACTGAATTAAAAATGGATGTTATTCTACATTGGATAGGGACAAAGTCTAAAAAGATATGCCACTGGACTAAATCAGTGGCATACTGATTCACTATTGTGAGCTGCAGCTGTCAGAATTCTATCAGATTACACTACAAGAAGGTATACATGGGCATGTCTGTACGTAAAAAAAAATGTTTATTTGTCGTTATCTATATCAGGCAATATTAAATAAACAGTGTTCAGGTTGTTGTACTGGTCTGGGGGGCTGGGATCACACGGAGCGGTCAAAAGGGGCTTGGGGGTGTTCTTGGATTTTGGGAGGGGGAAGACTGCAAGAAACCCCACTTACCTTAGTTAAAATTCTGTTTCCCTTAAGCTGCTGGGAGAGGGAAGCTGGGACCAGGGATGTCCCTCATTCTGCTCGCTGTTCCTGGGAGTTGCCCCCACCACCCCCCGTCCGGGACCAGGGTGGAGGGCTGCGGGGGGAGCTTCAGCTGCATTCCCGGGGTTTGGGGAGGGGAGCGGGGACGGGACTGGGCCGAGGTCGGGTGGCAGGTCATTGCCCGGGGCTCCCAGGAGCACGGGGGCCAATCACCAGCAGCACGCACAGCCCCGGGGCGGTGGCAGGCCAGCACGGTGGGTGCAGTCCCAGCAGCTGTTGGCTTGCAAAGGGATGCTGTGAGAGCACAGGTACAGCCTGGGACCGTCCCTCCCCGTGCGGGCACAGTGGCTCCCCAGGGTGAGCAGCGGCCTGGGGACACGGCTGCGGGGAAGCCCCAGCGTGCTCACAGGTGGCGGCTCCTTGCCCCCCGGAGCGCGGGCAGCAGCATGCAGCCCTGGGCTGGCCCTGGCCGGGAATTTGAGCACAACTGCCGCTTCTGGACAGCGACGGGGTGCCGGCTCTGGCACCATATTGGCGCTGGGGCATCTCTGAGGGGCGGTAGCCATGAAAACAAAGATGGCGGGCGGGACTGAAAACTCGTGACCCCACGACGAGAGAACACCGGAACTGAGGAGGGGCCCGGCCGGCTGGACCAATGGGAAGCTGGCTTGGCCAGGAAGAAGGCGATGAGATTCACATGAGAACGAGAAGGCTGAAAAGTCAAGGCACGGCCCCACCCTGGCACTTCTTCGGCTGCCACTGGGAGGAGAAAGATCACAGCTCTGGTCCCCAGTGCCTGCAGGCCCCCACGGCGGGATTCCACCCATTTCTCTCAACACGAGAGCCGTTTCCAGCTTGCTAGCAAGTATCCTTCGGAGAGAGGGAGGGAGGGAGTTGGTTTTTACTTCTGTTTGTGTTTTTCAGAGAGCCTGGGGGGGCCCGAAGTCCTTCCCGGAGAGAGGGAAGAGAAGGAGACACCTTCTCCTACCCTTCCCCCCTGTTTTATTCAGCTAGTCATCTGGCTGAAAAGAACAGTTCCTTTTCTTTTTTTGTGTTTTCCCTTTTTGTTTGTT
>VXBA01003725.1:55392-82855 GCA_013399895.1 Serilophus lunatus | reverse complement strand
TTTTTTTTTTGTTTTTTTTTTTTTTGTTTTTTTTTTTCTTGCGTGTTGAGTGTCCCTCGATTGTAATTCTGGGTTCTCCTGTGGGTTATCCCTACATCCCTAATTCAATTCCCCTGTAATAAATTGTTCACCTGCTGAAAATTCTATTCAGTTTTCTGTCACCTTTATTGAACCTGCCCCCTGAACGGTAAAAGGTGTTGTTCCATTTGGTTGCTCCATTTGAAATACGAAATAACAATTGAAACAAATTTTTTGTATTGTTTTTAACATCTGCTTGCTATTTTATATTGAAAAATAAAAACCTCCAAAAAATTAATTTTATCTATAAAGCCCTGTTACATAAAGGACTGCTGATAAAATACTATAGTAGTGTTGATTTTGCGCCTATTACAACTGAAAACACTATATGTGCTATGGAAGAATTTCCTTCTTCTGAGTATGTCTGAAAAGCTACAAAAGACTGAAAGGTTTAATGTAGGCTTGTCAGGGATATATTAATTTTTCTTAAAGTTTTAGATATTTGTGGAGAAGGAGAAGGGGGGGAAAAAAAAAAAGAAAAAAAATCCATAAATCTTTTATTGAAATGAACAGAAATAGTCCCCATTGGCTTCAAACTGGATTATGTGCTTCAAGCTCTGCAGTTTGTTTAAGGCAGACTTGGTTCATGACTCATATTTGATGGCAGACTAGGAAGCAATTCATAACTCACCATTGAACTCAATAAAGAAGCTGTATATTACACATCTAGAACTCAAAAAAGGGAGAAAGAAGCTGCTAGAGATCAAAAGGGAAAAACTCAGTTATCTAATCATCTAAAAGACAAATCTGTGTCTTGCATGTCACATATTAGGGAAATGTCACTAAAATAGCTCAGAAGTGCATATTTGCTTTATTCTTTTATGACATTGCCTGAAATATTCCTGAAGTGTGAAATATTTATGAAGTTACTTTCAAGATGTCCATTTCAGACAAGATTGCAAGAGAGGGATAGAAAGCATTATCCTAGACTGTCTAATCGGGAATTTAGGATCAGCTATTGTACATGTTCCTTCATCCCAGCATAATGTCCTGTGTGGATAATTCAGGTTTTTGGCTTGAGAAGAGTTCCCAATGAATTATTTGTTCTGCACAAGCAGAACTAGTAGCCTGAAGACAACCTGGGGCCAGAATATGTGTGTGTATTCAGCAAAACAGAAGAAAGAAGACTCTTTCCCTGTTCCTCCATGCAGAGCCCCAGCGGACTGGATTTCTTTGCAAAAAGGTAACCTATGTGCCTGTTGCCTATATCTGTGCTAATATTCATGGCTGGGAGACTTTAAGATAGAGAGACATGAGGTCAGGCTAACCACAGATACCTGAGGATGGGAGAACCATAGACTTTACCTTCTTTAAAGCTAATGCTCTGGCTTTGTAGTTCAGGAGATCTGGAAAACTATTTTTTAAGACTCCATACTGAGTCAACATATGAATGTCGAAGAAAAGTGTTTTCACAGAGCTTAAAGCTTAATTTTTTTAAGCATAAAGATCTAAACTTGGCATCTGAACTCCTGCAGAACATGTAAAAATTCCAGCCTAATAATACCCTTCTGCCCATTTTCAGTAGTTTCAAAACATTTCTAGTTTTGTGGGTTTTTTTCAGTCTACTTCCCCATGCGCAGTGAAAAGGCATCTAAAATGCCTTTATGTAAGTCTTCGGTACTCCAGGTGATGTTGTTTAGCTCTGTTTCTTAAATAGTCCTCACAAATTACAATGGATATTACTCTAATTATGTTTCCTTAACTTTCACTGCAGACAGTTTTCCAAAGCACCAGTTCATATGTTGTAAATTGAAATGACACAGTAGATTTTCAGGTCTTCTGGTCAAAAATGTTACCACCCCTGGATGGAAATTCTTTGTGAATCTAATTATTTTACTTTAGTCCTGAAGAACGTACCTCTCTTATCTTGAATCAGAGAAGTTCTTTGAGTTTTCTGTACAGGATATTGTACAAATTCATGAAATTTCAGGTTTGTGGCTTAAAAACAGAGAAAATAAGACTAACACAGAGTGAAGCCAGGAAAAGTCTTGTGGGGTAACCATTTGGAAAGACTGCTAAATGGCCTTCTCATCTGCAATAACTCTAGATAGCCAGACAATTAGAAGCAGCCTCCATGGTGGCTTAAAACCAAGAGAAAAGGGTTGGCTGGTAATGAGGACAGAGATATTGCAGACCAATTTCAGGCTTATAAAAATAGGAATGCTAGTGGCAACCAGAAAGCAGCAGAAAGAAAGAAAGAAATTTATTTCAAAAACAGGAAAAAGTGAGCCAAGACATAATTTTCTTCTCCTAAGAGAGAGATGGACCCAACAGGCCTGAAAGGGAAGAAGCCCAGCTCAAAACTAGCCAGTGACCCATCCAACATAGGAATTTGAGTTGCTGTCTCTGATATGAGCCAACTGCAAGGAAAGAGAATAAGCTTCATTAAAACCACTATTTCACCAGAAATACTCAAGGGTCAGAGAAAAGCAAGAACCTGTCTGAGCCGTTTTTGTCAGAGTATCTATCAGTATAGGTTCCTTCTGAAAGACTTTGTCCCAGTTGTGGACAAGAAAAATTGTGAAAGGAGTCCATGGCAGTGCACATGAAGATGGTGAGGGTCTACTTTAATATGTCTCATGTCCTTCAGCAGCCTGAAATCAGATTTTTGTCTCCAATTTTAGGACATTTGTGTGTTGAGAACAAGCCAACTGTTCTGCACAGGGGGGATCCTATTTTCTCTCTCACTGGGACAGCTGTAAGAAAGAAGGCTTTTGGGGGGAGGGAGGGGGAAGGGGAGTTTGCATGGTTTTGCTTGTTTGTTTGTTTTTCTCTAGTGTATGTTTTAACATTTCCTGCTTCTTGAAACCAATGCTCTGATCATCTAGGTCTATTTAGTAAGGAGAGCTACTGCCAACAGATGGATCACTAAAGCTTATGCACTGTCTAATGAAACAAGTCTTCCTAATTTACTTTTCCCTGCAGAATATTTTTATGTTGTCCTCATTTCTTTAGAGTGCAACTCTCAAAATCATCAGATTCATCATGTTTCCAATGTGGTATTTGTGATATAATAAGACACAAACATAAAATTATAGCTTTGT
The DNA here is from genome assembly GCA_013399895.1 of Serilophus lunatus. NCBI lineage: Eukaryota > Metazoa > Chordata > Aves > Passeriformes > Eurylaimidae > Serilophus > Serilophus lunatus. Next base: position 79,733 of record VXBA01003725.1, on the reverse strand, counting down.
TTAGCTTAAAAGTCAGGCAGGTTTCACAGGTGTTGCCAAAGAGCCTTCAATTATGTAGTGACAGAATAGCATCACAATTACTGTTACCTTGAATGAATATTCATGAATGGATTAGATATTGTAGTAGCGCTGAGTGAACTTCAAAAGGCCTAAGTTTTGATGCAGAGAAATATTCTGATACTTGGATGCTAATTTGAAACAGATAACTTGTCTTGAGGCATGTCAGGCATTCATATGAGAGGCCTGAAATCAGTGCAAGTTTGACCTCTGACACAAAGAGCTAGTTCTAAATCACTGATTAATTAATTAAAAAAAAATTGGCTGTAAAACAAAGGACCCCTAAACGAAGAAATCCCTGTTTTCAAGCCTTCACAGTAATGTTGTTCAAAGGCCTGTTTGCACACTTCAAGCATAATGAAAACTCCATGATGAAAAGAGACCTTCGTGGACCTCCGCACTCCCATCTCTATTCAAAAATTTGTTAGTATTTTTATTCTCAACCATCTTGAAGAGACAAGGCAATAACCTACATTTCTTTGTCTCCAGATGATATTGAATTGCTTGTCTGGGCTTGGTAAAACTGAAGATCTGTTTTTCCCAGAAAAATCAGTTCATGAAAAAAAGCTGGCATAGAATGACTAGGGGGAAAAAAAAAAAAAAAATAGTAAAATTTCACCTGTCTGATATAACTTAAAAACAATGGCTCCTATTTGTCTTATTTGTCTTTACAGCTACAGCAATAAAGATAATAATAAAGTAATTCCCTTTAACTGTCCTCATCTAAAATTTTCCTGGAAAATATTTATGAATGCCTGAATGTGCCTGGTGCACCTGAATGTCAAGTAGTGTCAAGTAGTATGTTATATCCCTACAAACCACATTCACGGCAAATAACAAAGCAGATGTACTTCCACTGAAAGCTCTTTAAGTTTCATTAAGAGAAGATTTAGGATATACCATAGCTCACTAAAACTAAGTCTTTGCTGATGTCTCCTGAATTAACCAACTTTTGTCTATACCAGACTGTCTTTAGACTATTTAATTAATTCAATAAAGTATGGTGACTGAACTTAGCCAAAGGTTTTTAACTTCAGTCTTTAGTATCAGCCGTATTTCTTTGATTTTGCTTGGAATTTTTCCAGAAGTTGTCAGACCTTTCTTATTTACTCTGGATGGATTTTAAAGATTTTAAAGATTTTAATTTTTTTAACTGTTTCTGATTTTTTTTGTTTCTTTCTAAAAACATTTCTTTTTTCAGGCAAGTTATGGAACAAGAAAAAAACCACTCACTATGTCAGTTTTCTAGCTTAGGAAAGGAAGACGTTCATAATAATTTGTTACCTTTAAGTAAGTGACTAACATCCTAAAAAATTACTGAGATCTTCAAGCTCAAAATTACCAGCAGAAATTTCTTCTCTAGTGGCTGTATATAGGATTAGACAAGTAAAGAGGAATTCACTGCTAAAAGGAGTACCTTGGGTTTTCCAAACACAAAGTGAAGGAATAGGAAACTGGTTATGGTTTTTTGCATTGTGGGAACTAAAGTGCATTCACTCAATAAAAAAAAAAAAAAAGATCAAATTATCATTGTTATGAGAATAATATTTTTCAGTCCTTTAATCCATTGGAAAGAAAAAATAAACTGAAAAATCAGGCAAATAAAAATTTGTGCAAATTGTGATAGAATCTGAATTTTCTTCCACTATTGCACTGTCACAATGGTTTCACTCAGTTAAAGGAACAGCTCTGAACTGACATATGGGGGAAGCAAGATGAGGTTCTCACCCATGATGAATGATGCATTTTCAACCTGGAGAGCTCCAATATGAACTGACAGCAATTTTCCCAGACGAAAATAGATAAACTCAGTGAACTTTCTGGCAAGGCTCCACTGTTTCATCATTTACGCATATCATTGTGTTGCTCATTGGAAAAATAAGATGTCCAAAAATGAAACAATGCCAGCTTCCAATAAAAATTTAATATGCTACACATGATCATAAACAGGAGAAAACATTATCAGGGTGTTTTTTGCTGTTTTGATGAGGTGCCAGAAACTTTCAGAAGTCTGTACATCACAAGTCTAGTGAGCCAATTGAATTCTATATCTCCTGGAAATCCTATGCTCCTTATGGAAATCCTTCAGCTAAGGAGGGGCAGCATGCGTGACTCCCTTATGCATCTCAACCTAAAGAAATTTCCTTATAATTTCCAGCCTGCATAACATTCTCTCTTCCGAATCTACCCTTCAAATAGGAATCTTGTTTTCATGCCCTGCACTGACCTTACTATATATTTCGTCTGAAGGCTCTATTTTACAGTTTCTTGGGTGCAGCAACACTGTGATTTCTACACACTTACAGTATTATGCTTTTTTTTAACTAGTAAGAACAGGCACTTCTCTGCTATTCCATTTTTTCATGCCACTCTCTCTCAAGCACAGCCAGTAATTCCTACTCTTCTTTACACTTCGCCATACCCTGTCTTAGATGTTGCATGTGTGCCAGAAAGCCTAGTAAATTCTGAGATTCATCTGTGGCTTGTGAAAGACCCCCTCTCCTCCTTCCAAAAAGGCTGAAGGAGAAATTTCACAGCTTGTATTTCTGTGTTGCATTCACTCAAGTCACTGTGACAGGGCTCAGTTGGACAGTGTTTGACTTTTCACAAGATATTGAGGTCTCACTGCACCCTATCAAATGAGACACCAGAGGAGTGATACCTGCAGACTAGTATTTTTTCTTCCTTACGTGTGGGGAACGCATGCAAGTTTGAAGAGGGGCGTCAAAAATATTTGTAATATGCAGGCCATTCTATGCAAGCAGTTGCAAGCAATGAAAGGAAGAGGTAGAGGAAACAGACACTGTTAATTGCTTCTGTTGGGGAAAAAAAAATAAAAAGTGGAAGCTGAAACTGAAATGAAAATACTGCCTCCATCATAAAGTAAAATAGAAAGTAGTTTGCATATAATCTTTTAGAGTTGAGGTCTAATGTTTGATTTACAATCATATTTTTCATTTGTAAACCATTTCCTTTGGCCCCAAAAACTTCATGAGCTATTTTTAAGAAACAATTAAATGAAAGTGGCCCAAGTCAGTGAGCTTAAATATGCTGTAGAGGAGCCTACAATTTCACTGACTTTTCTTTTCTTTTTTTGAGGCAAACTAAAGATTAAAATTCACTGGTTTGGTATTATCTTTTTCAGTGTCAAAACCATGGTCTTATGGTGATTTAGTACTGCAACATCACTTTGAGAAGAAGCTGAGTAAATTGCTCCATTTCAATTGCATCAAATGGCCACGCATCTCAAAGTTCCCATCCTGAACACTTTACATCTCATGAGGAAGAGTGCTGGTTAAGAGACCTTTGGGTCTTCAACAAGTAGATATAGAAAAATGTATTCTTTCAGAGGAGAGAAAAGGAGAAGGCAAGGAAAATCACAAGGGAAGAGTTACTGTTGTGGCATTTTGTGGGGTTGATTTATTTTTGTTTTTTACCAAACAATTTATAAGATGGGTAAATATACTCTTTGGCTAAATTCATGTTGATCTGTGAATAAGGAGTAAAAATTGCCAAAAAAGTGACTAGAAACATACTTGTTTGTTGTATTTCATCTGAAATAATTTTAAAGTATATCATGCAGAAGAAATCCATGATTCTGCATCTATATTTCTAACTTTATCTCTCTTGGATCCCTTCTGATTTTGCCACTGAAAACCCATGTGAAAGAGGAAAATGGAACTGTCTTTCAGCTCTGTGGCCCTGCATATTTATTACAAAAGATTAGAGATCCAGTCCATTTGTATTTGTCAGTTTAAGTGCTTTATACACACAGGGTTGTTTTCTATTAAAATATAAGTAATATATTTGCTTTCTGAAGAATAAATGATTAAATAACATTTATTAATATATACGCAGTGCATGTTTATGTTTAAAGCAATCAAATCTTCAAGGAAAAATCTCCCCTTCTGTTTGTGCAGCTATACCTAAGACAAATATATGCAATGCTTTGCAGGTAAAATCTGCTGAAAATTCCAGTTTTGATGAAGCAGTGAGTAATCTAGAGGCTTTGTAGAGAGCATAGTTCCCAGATTTGAACATTCAGCAAATACCAGCTGAAATTTAGCACTGGAGAAGAAGAACAGTAGTACACAGAATTACAGAATCATTGTGTTTGGAAAAGACCTCTGAGATCATCAAGTCCAATGAGTAATTTGATGTTTCATAAGGTAGCTTGTACAGATCCAGAAGTGCACATTTATGGGAAAGGAATGGGCAATCCATGCTTTTTTCCAAGGAATGTTGACTCTCATGCATCACATAAAATTTTTGTATGTCCTTTTGTCTTATTGCCCTATGCAGTTTCTTGTACCACTTAATCTCCCAAAGCAAACTCCTCCATACCTCCCTAGCCATGGGCAAAACGTTTCAGGAGGAAAAAAATGAAAATCCACAGTTGAAATACTCTCTTGTCTTGAGTAAAGACAACGTTAGTCAGGACCTTCCTGGACTGGGAAGAAAATCCTCCCTCCAGTTTACTATAACCTTTGAAATCAAGAAGCTTTCAGGCAAAATGTAGAAAAAATGAGTAACATCTCTTTACTAAAAATATATAGAGCAACACAGAACACGCCAACAACAACCCAATAACAGAGAAACTGTCACCCCAAATATAGTGCTCTCCCTTTCAGTGAAGTTACAACCACAGCTAGCAGGGGGCACAGGTACATTTAGGGAAACAAATCCACACTATTGAAATGTGGAGCCAAGTCGTGCAGGGACCACACTCAACCATGACAGTGGCTGGGGTGGAGGGCACAGATGGGGACTAGTTCTGGCTCTAACTGCAGTGTGTAGGTGGAGATAACATGGCATGGAGGCTCCCTCAGAGGCAGTGGCAGTGGCTAGGTGACTCCAGTGGAGTCAACACTTTCTCACAGGTGGCCTGTAGAGTTGGGAGCAGTCCAGAGCGTTCGAAGGGGTTGCCTGCCTCCATCTATCCCCAGACTGGACCAAGGTCTGGTGTTCCCTGCCCCTCCAAGGTGTGTACTGTGCTGGGCTTGAGGCTGCTACCATCTGTGTGGGTGAGGTTGGGCCAACTGTGCATGAACATCCCACCCCCACCACCAGGAACAGCAGCAGAAGACAAAGAATCCCGGACCAGTTAACTGATGAGCCAGGCTATCAGCCACTTCTTTGTGTAGCTCAATTGCTGGCTATCTTCTTCCTAGCAGAAGAGCTTGCTCCTCTGCCCTTTCAGGCAGCATTCCCAACTTTAGTAGGGAACCACCCTGTCTCCCAAAGCTTTGTGTCGGTGTGTAAAGATTCACCAGAGAATTTTAACCTATGACATCTGTGCTGTAAATCAGCGAAGTTGGGAAGGTGAGCTGCTCTTCTTTATCTTTGTACCAAAATACATACTGTTAGGGAAGACAAAGGAGTAGAGAGAGAGTCATTCCATTCCACAAGCTTTGTTTGCTTTCCCATTCAAATTAAAATGGAGGTCTTAAAGATCATAGATCCAAAACAAAACTAACTCCAAAACCAAAATACTAGAGCCAGAAAGTAGTCAATGTCTTTTTTTGAGCTGTGTGATAAATAGGACACAGACCATGAATATGGGTCTCTTACATTGCAGTGTTTCCAAAGTATTGGTGAGAATGCACTGTCTGCCTTCTCCCTCTTCAGAAACTCTGTTGGGACCTCAGGAACTCACTTGATGAAACTCCTATTGAAAAAAATGTCATTTCAATGTCACATATAAAAGTTAATCAAAGGAAAAAAAGCTGTCTACTTTTGGATTAGTCCCAAGAGATCTCAGCATACTAAAAAAAAAAGTCCTCAAAAAATACAAGAACAGAGGTAATAGTAGGAAACCGCTTGTTAAGACTGTGTTTGTTGAAGGCTTACATAAAAGAAGAGCTGCTATTTCCAGAGCAGTTTTTTAGGTTTCTATGTTCCCAGTCATATCTCTTCATATTCAGCAGAAACACAATATTGTTTCTGTACATATACAAATCCAGTATCTGGACCCTGATAAAGAGTAAGAGATGCAATACCAATGACCTAGACTAACTCTAAAAAGAAGTCAAGGCAGTTTTTTTGCTTCAGGAGACAGCTTTTCAAAAGAGAGCTTTTGGGTGAACTCATATCACCAACCACCACCCTACACTTGATAGTGCTTGACTAACAAGTCATTGAAGATCAAAATTTTTGGAGCACCTAGATTACTGAGATCTCAGAGTTCTTTTAAAAAGCAGTGACAGGGAGACTATTGAGTCACTTAAATCTGTTTTAAACCCTAACGCTACACCTAATGCTCTTGCATGGATGCAATGCACTTTACACATACAGACATGGATCCTTATATAAACCTTAATGTAGGGTAATGAAAAAATGAATATAAAGTAATAATAAGCCTCCAAACTTGAGGTTAAATATTAATTTCTGTTCAAGATAGGAAAGAGCAATAATGGGTTTTCATATTTTAATATTTGTCTCTGCACTTTATCCTTAGCCTGACAGTGCTATGAAATGCTTATGCAAGTACATTAAAGTTTAATGGTAATTGAACAATATTTTTCCTTGGTTACATGTTTTAAATTAATATGTAATTTCACTGGAGGCTAAGCAAAGTGTCTCTACATTGGTGCACCCAGACTGAGAGGTAGGTCACACAAAACAGTAGCTAGGACAAATTTTCAGAAATGGAGTCTAGTCTTCTAAATACAGTCCATTACAGGTGCAAGGCAAGTTATTTCTTAGAAAAAAATACAACTTTTCACACAGAATTAAATCAGGAGAAGAAGATATGGAGTATATCAGGTATGTTTTCTTAATTTAAATTTTTGTAAGTTTTCATTTGCAATTCCTGTCTTAGGAAGCATAAATATAAATTCCTGAAAGAGAAATGCCAGATTAAGCTGCATCAGACACAGTTTAGGACAAGGAAGAGGAAGACAAATCATGGTTGTGGATGCGGGCTTTTGCAAGATTTGGAATTGGGAACAACACTGGGGAAATTCCAGGGAAGAAGGGGGTCTTGGGAGCATTTCCACCCAGATGAAGGTCCCATACATAAACTCATTAATACTCTATATTTATGTGTTTATATGCAATGACCATGAAATATACATTCCAAATCATGCCTCATTTTGGTACATGTGCTGGAAAACAACTTCAGTAAAGATATTAGTTCATCCAGATAGATCTTTATGGCGAAATTGAAGATAGTAACTAAGGCTGGGATACAATTAAAGATACTGAAACACTTTTAACATTAAAATCTGCTGATTTCTCAAATCTTTTTTTTTAAACTTGGAATATCTTGCTGACCTGCTTTCCTTTTTCTCAGAGCAGTGGGAAAAAGAAATGTATGCATGAAATTTAACAATATTCTACAATATTCAAAAATATTTGCAATAAGTGAATAAAGTCCTTCCTCACTAGATCCCTCCTCGCCATAATCCATTTTACCCAGACATAGTATCTGGAAATTTAGAATCTGTATTTATAATCCAATGGACATTTGCTTTGACTAATTAAACTGATTAAACATCTTGCTACTTTTTTAATACTTTTAAGGCAAGAATTGACTACTAGGGTGGTTCAATTGCATTGTCATTTCTTCTATAGGGATATAGAATCCTCTTAACAGATGGACAGAGTTCAGTCTGTCAGTGACTCGATTATGTACAATTTAATAGTTTAACAGCTGTGTAGTGGTTTATGTAAATTGTTTGAAGGACCAATTTATCAACAAGGCAGATCACAAGCTTTACTGAATTCTCACAGTAATGTTTAAGAAAGTTGTTCTGTTATTCATTTCAGCTGTTATTAATTAATACTGCTTGCTTTTCTAACAATTCCCTGGACTGTAATTATAGAACACATTTTTCTAGCTAGACTTTAACAGCATCTTCACAAAGAAAACCTAACAGCAGAAGGCTGTCTTTCTTTCAGGTTGCTCTGTTGAAGACTACCCCTGGAAAGAGAAAGAAGTCAGTTCAGGAGCACCTCGGGATACAAGAGATTAAATCTTTGCTCCATTGAAATCAATTACAATATTTCCATTCACCCTAGTGATGCCAGAATTCCACTAATTATTTTTTTTTCATGCATATAAAACCATGGTAAGTTTGTTAGTGAAATGAAAGTGTAAAAGAGACTAAACTGCTGTCTTTCAGATAGTATTTCTCATAAATATGGGTGTATGCTTTACTCTTTTTGGCATTGTTTTACAACTCTTGTGACACACTGTAGAGTACAACATCAGTATTTGCCCACTTTTTTACTTTTTGTTTAGCTAATCGAGAACAGAGAAACAAAACTTAGCTTCTATACTAAGGCGCCATTTTTCAATTCTATAAAGGCTTTGCAGCAGGGAGTGTGTTGCAAACTCTCACCAAGGAAGAAACGGGGAGAGGCTGAGGCAATTTTTGGTAATAAACCCCTGTAGTGTTCTCACAGAGGTGTTCCACGTGGACAAAGAGATGCCCAGCACTTTGCTCCCTGTTCCCCACAAACCCTGCCACGGTAACTAATAGCAGAATTCAGTCAATTGCTTTTCAAATATTGAACATGACGAGCTGTGTGTCCTTGTAGTGGATCAGAGTTTGTTTTGCTTCTGCTGACAATTAATATCCATGGATTTTAGAGAGCAGAGCTAGGATAATCTCTTGGGTAATTTACTCTGTCTGTCTGCACTAGTAAAATTTGGTATTCATAACTTCCTACACAATCTCCATTAGTTTACCTGAATTACATGCAAGGATACTGATTCTGTACCTTCCTTTGTGTGACTTCATTATAATGTATTATTTATAATACTGCTTCAGTATCTGTTGCATGGTATAATCAAAGCAGGAACACAGCACAGAAAACCCTAACATAGCAGGTACCAATGATGCCTCAGCACAGTAAGAGGTACCCCAGATTCCCTGCCAGTTTGAGCTCACTCCTCTCACAGGCTGTGAAGCATATCTGCACACAGCCTTGTGCCTTCATATAGCAGTTTGATCAGAGTCCTGACTTTATTGTTTTGTTTCTTTTTTCCCAATCTGCTTAACTTTCACTACCCAGATGTCTCTTTTAAATCTGGATTTAAACACAGACCAAAAGCAAAACCTACTGACAGGACAAAGCACAGGTGCACACAACTGAAGAATACGTAGACATCCAGTAGTAGATTTTTCCCTGATTAGTAAATTAGGAATACCACAACAGATTCAAAGCTGTCTATCTCTGCAGAGGCATTTTGATGTCCAGCCTGTCGCCCTCCTCACATCTTGGGTGGGGGGCTGGAACTCTACCTGGATTTGGCTCATATTTGGCCAGGGTGCCTCTCCAGAGCTGGTATCCCATTTCTGACACCAAGCCAAATGTCATACTCTATGTAAAGCACCAAGACACAATGTATATGTTGTACAGCTGTGTTTTAGAACTAATTGATTCCTAGGTAATAAGATCAAAATTCTGGGAATTCCCCAAATTATCTGAATTCTCCTACTTCTAACGTGGTCACAATTTTCCACTTATTCCTTCTGTGAAAAGAAGGTTAAAATTCCTTTCCTTAGCTCTTTATATGGCAGTAATAAGTCCTATCACAGTGGAAATATGATGGACTGCTGACAAGGCAAGAAACCTTTTTAACTTTGGAGACTATCTGCTTACGAATCAGTTTGAGAGATATGTGGAGGCTTGCTGAACATCTAAGTTACTTGTTTCAAACTCGTGCAGCCCTAAAGTAGGCTTAGGGAGTATCTGTAGTGAAAACAATAAGAACAGAAAGATGTAACAGCACGAAGGAAAGAGGAAAGGACTACACAATCATATTCTTGGATCCAGATGTAGGAATAACTTTATCATTCATATCATTTATACCTTCAGATAAAGGTCTTAATTCATCAGAAGAGTTATGTTCACTAACTACATCTAAGAATTTGTGGTTTTGGGCACTGATTTGCACGAGTATTATACTGTGCATGAAGACAATGTCAGTACACTAAAACTGGCTAAAAAGTTCATAGCCATAATGAAACTTGTCTGGATTAATATCTGCATAAACCTGTTCCTGATTATTTTACAGGATTCCTCATTACTTTACAGAATCAACAATCTCAAGCAAAAAATTAATTACCTTTTCCTTATTAAATATATAAGCAATAAGTTTAGATGATGACTCCTGGTTTCTGATACCTCCCTCTGGCATTTCTTACTTTTATAAGTGCTTTCCAGGTTTAACTAGTAGTTATTCTAAATGCTTGAGAGTTTTGAAATGGCTGGGTTCAGCATTTCCTCAATTTATTTGCTCATCCAGACCTCACAGTCTGTATATTTTATAAGCATTTAAATAATTAAAGTTTGAACCTGCAGGGCTTTTCTTGCTGATTTTTGAAAAGGAGGATAATTTAATGGGAAATCAACTTTAATTGCATTATCTTAAATGGAAAAGTGATTTGTCAATGTACATTACCAGATTTTATTTGGCAACAAAAATTCTTTCAGTGAAAAGATTGTGTTGACTGATTTAACTAGGCATACTGCAACAAAGATTAATATCTTCAGAAGCAGATAACGTAATTGTATTGCATTATTGAACACAACAGTTTTTCATGCCTTGTTGAGATTAAAGAAGCAAATATAAACCCACAACTCTCAACTATCAATATTTTGTGATATTTTTGTCAGACAAAATTGCAGTCTTATTCTGGAATCACCTACCTCAACCTAGCAACTTAGGTAATGAAATTTCAAATGTGTTTTCACTGGAGTCTCAGCTGAAAATCTAATCCTATGGGGCTTTGTAGAAGCCTATTGCGTGTTTTGACATTGTTGAGTTTAGTTAATATCATCATGTTTACAGTAAAATGTAAACTGAGGCCTCTCTAGAGTTCATTTTGCAAAATGCAGTTTTTGATTGACCCTACTGCTGAAAGGGAACAGTTGGATAGGTGCTGTATATCGTAGGAGACTGACTCCTGGAAAAACAGCAAAAGAGTTTTCCTGGATCTCTGTCATTTCAAGGACAGCTCAAGTATTGTCACCCCATGATGTAAAGAGATATACAATCAGAAAAAGATGTGCTTTTGTAAATGCTTGTGCTGGAAATTATCAGGGAATAGGACAAATAAACAAACAAAAACCCAAAACAGCAACAGAAAAGTAATCAAAGCGAGAAGAAAATAAGATAATAATAAGGCAAATTGGTTTAAGCAGACAGGCATAATCATGTTAATTCCTTATATATCTGCCCTATACAGGAAATTGCCACAAGCTACTCTCCATTGTTTTTCTCTGCAAGTGAGATAACTAACTGCAAAAAATCAGCCAAACTACACTGATGTCATTGGATGCACTTTGATTTGTGTCAGCCAAGAACATGGCCATCTTTATAACCCTTACCAGCTCACAGTGGTTTGAAGTATTTATTGTCTTTAATTAAATTATCCAGCCTAGGTGCATAGAATATCATAGAATGGAATCATAGAATCATAGAATGCTTAGTGTTGGAAGGGACCTTAATGGTAATCTAGTTCCAAACATCCTGCCATTGGCAGGCTACCTTCTACTAGACCAGATTACTCAGAGCCCCATCCAGGCTGGACTTAAACACATCTGTGGATGATCAGTCCACAACCTCTCTTAGCAACCTGTTGCAATGCCTCACCACTGTATAATAAAGAATTTATTTCTAAAATCTAATCTAAATCTACCCTCCTTCATCTTAAGGCCATTTTCCTTTGTCCTATCACTACATGCTTCTGTAAAAAATGCCTCTCCATCTTTTTTGTAGTTTCTCTTTAGATACTGGAAGATGCTATAAGACCTCCCCAAAGCCTTCTCTTCTCCAGGCTGATCAGCCCCAACTCTCTCACCTTGTTTAGGAGTGGTGCTTCAACTCTCTGATAAACTTAGAGGATCTCCTCTGGACTTGCTCCAATGGTCAGTTTCTTTCTGGTGTGTTCTTTATATTAGTGTAATCTTCAAAGTAAACCCAATGTTTAGAGTATAATTGGCAAATATAATTTTATAAAGAATGCATTTTCCTACTTAATAAATTAAAGTTCAGTCTTAGTGAAGCCAGGATGGATTTTACACTAACAAAAGAGAAGCAGAAATTTCACCACTTTAAATTAACAGCGATTGTCATGTCAATAAAACATTTTTTTTCATTTAATTTTCAAAAGAAATTAAAATGGAAGAGGAAATTTATGAAGATAAAAGTGAAGAGATCTGTGTGTTTAAATTGCAAGCTGCCCCAGAAGAGGACTTTTGTATCATGGTGGGATTGTAGTCATAGAAAAATCACTGTCACTCCTCACTAGTGTTTCTGAACTTCTACTTTGGCAGTAAATCACATCTGCTGCCAGAGAGTGTTTTTAGCTGCATATAAATGATTCACTTAAGTGCTTATGTGAGAAGATAATTTTTCTTAAGCTTGCAAATTGCCTGAATGTTATGTTATGAAGTGTTTTTTTCAGCATGGATAGTTAGAAATTGTGTAGTTACAAAATATATTGTCAGACATGATTCTATATGAACACTTTCTATGAAATCATATCCGCCACAAATCAGATCTCAATCGCATCAGAAGGACACTCGAGTCCTGCCAACGATAAAAGCATAACAGTAGGATAAGTGGTCTTGCCTGTGCTCTTGAAAATATTGAAAATCTAAACGTGATATGAGGGGACTTGTACCATAATAAAAGTGCTAACATAGAGTTGTGGAGATACTTTTATCAAGGATATGATTGACTTTGTTTTATTTAATCAAAAATTGTTCTCATTGGAATGGAAAATCTTAAGAAAGACTCAAGAGCTTTGATAATTTTCCCTTTCAAAAGTATTTTGAGCAAAGATTTCAGAAAAAGCTGACTGACCAAATCAAGATGTGATACATTTTGCTATGTCCAGGAGCATGATGCAAAAAGCTGAACCTGCTGACTTTGTATAAGTCTTAATGCCTGAAAAGTGGCATAAGACTTTTCTAGGCACCTACACATTCATGTAGAGTCAATTGTACTCTGCCAGTGACACATAGGCCCTAAATTCAAGCCAAGATTTGATGTGTTTTTAAAGTCAGGTCGAAATAACAGAATCAGCATAGAATGGCTTGGTTTGGAAAGGACCTTAAAGATCATCTAGTTCCAAACCACCTTCCACTAGACCAGGTTGCTCCGAACCCCATCCAGCATGGTCTTGGATACTTCCAGGTTGGGATATACACAATTTCTCTGGGCAACCTGTTCCAGTGTCTCATCACTCTCACAAATAAAGATTTCCTCCTAATAGCTAATCTAAATTTGTCGTAGTTAAGCCAGCGAACTCAGAAACGAGCCAGAGAGAGGGTTCGTCCAGGTAGCCATCATTTAATGAGAAAACTTACAGCTTTTTATACTTTTTAGAAACCAGCACGTTACATCTTTATTGGTCCATACAATCGTTTTTTACCCTTCTATTGGCTAAAGTTAAACATGAAATCAGTTCTCTTTGTTTTGGGAACTTTGTTATTTTGATACTGGCTAGAACTACTTTTCCGAAAAGCATGAGAAAGGCTCTGCAAAACAGCATCTGTTTGATAAAGACAAATTTCTGTTATTGTGCAAGAGATTTAAGCTAGTGAGAAGCTACCAATGTTTTGGGAAACTAGGATGTTGTTCACTCCTTGCCTTGCTGTTCTTCAGATAGAAACCTTCCAGGCTAACTTCATTTTTTTGTTAGAGAGACAATTACTTAAGCTGGCTTTAAAAAACTCTCAAAAATAGGCCTAAAAGCCACAGTTTTCAAAAATGTACCACGATATAAATTTATCTTTCTTCAGTTTAAAGCCACTCCTTTTTGTCCTATCACTACATGCCCTTGTAAAAAGTCTCTCTCCAGTGCCTTTGTAGGGCCCCTTGGGATACTGGAAGGCGCTAAGGTCATCAGAGAGTCTTCTCTTCTCCAGACTGAACAACCCCAGATGTCTCAGCCTGTTTTCATAGGAGAGGGTCTCAAGCTCAGTCCAATGTTATGTCTGTTTATTCACAACCTGTGACATGGCGGTGATTTCCTACTCATGTGCTTGCAAGCTGAGGACTGATACTAGGCAACTGTCTGCTCAGCACAATCTTCTTGGATTATCTTTCAGGGCAGCCCTGCTTTATCTGCTAAATGCATTGGGAATCTAAATGATCAGCTCAGGAAGTCCAGACTGATCCACTTAGACCAGGCATCTATATTTTTGGACTTTTTTGCACTTAAACAGAGAGCAACTGACATCTCTTTGTGTCTGAAATATTTGTTGGTGACAAGAAAAATTGTATGAAGGGTTAGAATGAACTTATCTTTTCAAACTGGTGTTAATTTAGAGTTTCAGACATTGGCACGTAGTCCTTTTTTTGATCACTCTACATTATTTTTCAGAGGGAAAATGCGAAGATCCTTTACATGCTAGCCCAACTCAGAAGGGAAATTCTGGAGGTGGATTTATAATCCAACATATTTTCATTGTTTCCCTCACATTTGTATAAGCACTAAGAAGAACAAGACTTTATTGCAAATATACAGTTAACTGACCAACAGCTTATTACCTCCCATTTAAAATTGGTGATGCTCAGATGCATACTGTAAGTGCCCATTTCCCAGTGGATTTTATGCACTTTTTTATGGAGGGGCAAAATTCTAGTTTAACATATACACCGGATGTGCCACCTATTTTATATCGATAGCTCCTGCACTGTGCACAAAACATAACACTGTTCCCTAAAATCAGAAAGTGCTAAACAGCTGAAAATATGAAACTCATTAAAAAATAAGGATCAGACTAAATAATTCACTCCAGCTATTCTGTTCCCTTGGCCTCGACCAGTATTTCAAACTTCTGTTTGGGCTTCAGGCACATACTCAAGAACCTATATTTTTCCCAAAGGTTTGAGCAGCTAACCTAAGAACTTATACTGGCTGATGTGAAGAAAAATCATTAAAGAAAAATCAGAATTATCATTATTATTTATTATTATTATTTACTTCAAGGAAAGAACATGTCATATGATAGCAATATGTTCTTTAATGATGTTTTTCAATCACACTGGTTAGACTCATACAATCAACAAATCCAGTCCAGTTTATGTTCATTTAAACGTATTAATAGCTTTGATTCAGCCTATATTTCTATACTTGAGCCCTGAAACAATTTCATATTCAGTATAAATTGCAAATGTCCAATATTTTAGGAAATATAGAACACATAGAAAAAGACAACCTGAAGAAGATCATTGTTATGTTATATCAATTTTTTGGTAAGAAAAAAACCCCACTAATTTCATGCAGGTTTAAAAAATAAGCAAAGAAAGGTACAGTTATCCTTATTTCAAAATGATAACAGTAAGAAGTGACTTTTCTTTCTGCCTCTGACTTCATCTGCCATGGGCATAGGATCATTTGATGTAGCAATGCAAAGGACAAAAGGGTCTCTTGAATACCTTGCATGCACTTCTTTCAGCTGCCTCACTGGCCTTGAAGTAGAGTTTAGGATTCTGCATAGAGGCATGATGGACTTCAGAAGTTCATACTGACAGTTCATGCTACCACCCATGTTTGGTTCCCAGTGATGCCCTGTTGAAATCTGCTGAGGCTCACAATGTGCTGTTTACTTCATTTGTAAATAGTGATCTCACAGCAGCAGTGGAGGTTATAAAGCACTTGAAGTAACTCTGCTGCCAAATTGTGACAGGAGAAGAATGGATGATGAACATTATCTTGACAACTCTGCCAATACTTAAGCCAAAATCTTGTTGACAGTGCCTCTTTACAAGACTCCTTCTCAGTAGTGAGGAACAAGTCCTGTTGTCATGTACACTTCTTCAGCTTCCCTGAGGCCAGCAACCTGAAATTGTATTTACTTAATATTTAATCTCAACCTCACAGCAGTGGCAGGGGTTATACTCTCCCTGGTTGCAAATGAGCTGGTCTGCTGAGAAATGACAGCAGCAGGACTGTGTAAAAGCACCTTGCAATTGCCCTGTATCAGGCTAAACATGATTCCACAGCTTTTCGCCCCAAAGACCTCTTTTGTTTTCAGGGCCAAATTCTGTATACATTTTCACCCAGTGAAAGCAAATAGAGCAGAATTCAGTCCTTGATATACATAGTAAGTGACTCAAAAAGGAGTTGTCAGCTTTGTTTTACCAGATGGAGTTAAAACTGTTCACCAACAGAGTCATCAGCTGTCTCAGCTAAGAATAAAATACGATGAGCTCTTGAGCACTAATGAAGCACAATAGTAATACAAAGCACATTGGGAAATGGCAGCAAGCTAGGCTGGTGCTGTTTGTGATGAACCATGGGCCCTAGGCATCACATTTTACAACTGGAGATAGAAGCAATAAGTATTAAATTGCTACAACAGAATTATAAGGTGGTTAAGACACAGTTATCATTAAGGTAGTCCTTTTGTTTTTTGCCTTTAGAAAAATCGTAAGAAAAAGTGTCTAAGGAAGATCCCTCATCAGTTTTAAGGGCTCAGTTTTATCCCTTTTGGTTCAAAACACTTCAAATGAAATCATCTGTGAGCTTGCATCAGAGGAGATGTAGAGATAAAAGGAGTTTACTTTTTTAAGGTAAGTAGCACATATTTAACTAAACTGTTTTCAACAAATTCCTTTATCTACTAATATAATACTCACTCCCCTGAGCTTTGTGAATAATTTCTTTAGAATGTATCCCACAGGTTTAAGGTAGCTGAATTTAACTTTAATACTACCACAGGAGAAACTGTCTTTCTGTAGCAATATATATCTGAATAAGTACAAGTGAGAACACCCCTTTTTTCACATTAAATTATATAAGTAAGTACAGTTTGAAAGAGTAAGAAAATATGCTGTTATCAATATAAGAAAAAGATAAGGCCAAAATTCTATAACTATATATCACATCTTGGCCTTACCTATTTTTTAAATTTGTATACTTCAGTAATAGGTTTAATATTCAAAGTTAATAACTTCACTTTTAATTATCAATCAGTAGTTAATTAAACATCATATAAAGCCTGGCATACCTAAGCAAGGGTGTTGTTTTAGAAATTAAGTTTAATTTTTTTAATTCAATTAATTTTTTCTTCTATTTTTTTCTGCATTAAATTCATTAAGAAAAAAGTCATTAGAGATAAAAAAGAGAGTCAATAGAAAAATAGAAAGACATATTTTGGCAAATATGTCATCATATAAAAAGCTGTATTAACAGTTTGTCTAAGGTTTTAGCAAATTGCGCATGTCAGAAGGAAGGTTGAAACAGGAAGGACCAAAGATGGAAAAGACCAGGAGAACAGCACATGGACACAGCAAGATCAGGAACATCATTGCAGGAATAGCTCATGGACACTTTGTGAACATCTCACTCTTAAGAAAAATTTGTTAAGGATAAATGTGATTTGAGAAACATAAACTATTCTAGACTACATAAAAGCTTATAACACATAATTCAGCATTNGGACAAGAAGAAGCTGATAGATAAATATCCTATAGTTGGCTAAAGTCTTTTTGAAACATCCTACAAGAAAACCAATACACTAGTAGAGATTTTTGAAATATCCTGTAACAAAAATTATAATTATCTAAATGTGATTTGAGAAACATAAACTATTCTAGACTACATAAAAGCTTATAACACATAATTCAGCATTCAGAATAAATGGATTTTCCTTGTGTGTGATTTATCTTGTGATTGCACATAAGGAGGATCAAATGTTGCCTAAAAATGGTGTCCACGACTTGGGCTTTTTCAAACCAAACACAGGACGATGATGGGACCATAGCCAAAGCTTAGCTGGATGGAATTTTGGACCTCTGTGTCCTGCTCTGTGTACACCTTTTTGATCCCAGGACTGATAGCTCAATAAGTTGAGCAGTCAGCAGCTAAGAACAAAACCCTTCCCATAGGAAATTTAGGTAGAGATAGTAGCTCTTAGAGATTCTTTTGGACTGCTCTTTGCTGACAAAATCAGTCCCTAGGACTTTTCTGAAAGCCGGAACTGATTGACTGTCTGTGAGCTCCTAGCTCCAAGAGGGAGAAATAAGGAGCTTAAGGAAGCCTTGTCCCAGTGGCGGTAACCTTCTAGCTGCAAATCAGGTGCTAAACTGCCTCAGAGTCTCTCCTGCTGGCTTTGCCATGTGTTCTAACACCTCTGCTGTAAAAGGAGCTCACATTCATCTTTTTGGGTTGTCCTAGACTTCCCTGTACTCATGGGGAACCTAAAAAAGAATTCGGAGAACAAGGGGCCGCATGATCAAAACGGCAGAGAGATGACATCATGAGGGAAAGCTTCTTCCCTTCTGCTCTGGAGAAGGCGGACAAGATGGCAATCTACACCTGATCACTTGTCAAAGAACATGGCCATGCCCACGGTCACCATGTGGCAGGGACAAAAGTCTTGCTGAACAACTTTAAGAGCTGTAGAAAAGCCTTTTCGCAATCCAGCGAGGTTCGGGTTGCGTCCGGGACCCTGTTTAATTCCATGGCGTGAATTGTCAGCTTTTCTCATCAGCTTTCAGCTCCTTCATCTCAGAATTGTTCAACTTGATGCAGCTTAGCTCCAGTCTCCCTCCATGGCTAGAGCTGCAGCTGACAAATTATTTAAATGTTATATTCTAATGTCAGAACTTCTTGTCCAAATGAATTTATTGGTATTGGTTTTGCTTTTATTTTTTTTTAATGTAGATTTTGAACAAAGATCAGATTATTTCTAATTATATAAACTTAGAATTTGAAATTATTTTATAGAATCCATTCTGTGAACTATCCTGATTGATTGCAAAGCACAAAGTCATATCTAAAATTCTTTAAAGTACTGTCAAGCAATATTGCAAAAGTGCAAAGCCTCTTTACAAAGGTAGACTTCCCAAAACATTTCTGAAAGAAATGTTATCTGTGGTGCAATTCATGCTAAATGCTCAGTGAGACTGTAGCTCGGGGAATCCCTGGAAACACTGAACAGTAGAGTATGCATAGGACATTTTTCCTAGAAAGGAACAGCCCTTACTCCTTGAGATAAGTGAATGTTTTTGTTTTTCTGTTGCTTAGTGGCTTGTCTTGCTGTCGCTTGAAGGTGTGGTTTGGAAGCAGCTACAAAGATTGCTTTAGCCTGTATTTTCTGAGTAGCCCAGGAACTCCACAGCTTCAAGTATGACAAAATTTCCTGTCTCTAATCACATTGAGACCGATAGAGGCAAAAGTCTAAGAAAGCTAAGCAGTCCAGGAAACAGAAGAACAAAAAATGGAGGTTGTAATGAGAGAGGTGAATAAAGGCATGTAGGTAGCCTAAATTGGGATATTTAGGTTATTTTATTAGCAAAATTAAAGATGAGAGAAGATCTAAGTGCCTTGTAGATGGTAAAGGACCTCTTCAGTTACAAATTTCTAACAAGATGCCCACCATGTCTATATATTTTATATGCACATGTACAACAGCTTGAGATTTTAAGAGACATTTACTTTATTTATAATATTGATTCATGGCCATATGTATTTTCTGTGCTGTGGATTATTCAAATAATGTATTTCTCTTTCTAGGATATATCTATATTTCTCACTCCAGCCTGTACCCATTTTCTTGTTAATGAAGCTAAAGCCCTCCACAGCTTTTTCTTTTGACCTCTGGTAATGCTGTTACCATGTGTTTTGACTTGCTAAGTGCAGTGCAACTCAATAGTGACTACTTGTCCTGCTGCCTGAAAAGAGGTTTTAATTTTAAATGAGTAGTCTATCTCATTCAAAAGCAAGTAATTAATCTTATTCCTGATGCATTTCATTCCTTTTCCACATTATCGTGCTACCCAAAATTTGCTTGCGTTTTGTTGCACGTAAGTCATTACAGGATGTGCCATCAAATGATGAAAATACCATGTACTTATTCTTTGTCATTTTCATATGTTTCATTTTGCTGTTCCAAGAGACTGGCTAGTTTTTCTTCGTTGCACAATCCAGCACAATTGTCCTTTCATGAAGTGCAATGTTAACTTAAGAGTGATCAATGTGTCTTGGCAGCTGGTCCCATTTATACTGCAGAGCAGTTCCTCCAAATTAATTCTGAATTCTTACTAAAATTCGGAACAAAATATGGTTTCTGTACAGTAAATTGTGGTGGTCTCATGCCTTACTTTCTCCTTAGCAGAAGTAGCTTAATTTAAAAACATACACTGTAACATCAATCAGTCCCATTCCCTGAAAGAGGATTACAGGCTAATATTCTTGCAAATGCTTACTGAAATTCTACCTTTCGTTTTCTAGGGACAATATTATGGCACAATTAATGCAAGAGGAAATTTTGCCATAGAGGTCAATGGAGCAGGTCTTTCTGACTTCATTTTGCCCTACTCACAGTACTACTATAAGGTCTCATCAGTAATTTAAAGGTGGACTGTATTGAGCTGTATGGATAACTGGCACAATCTGACTTTTTTTGTTGCATGAGTTTTATACTGGAAACATCTACAGACACATTCCATAAAGAAAAATAAGTGAGAAATTGAAAGCCCCATGGAGATGAAAGTTTATAGAGATTATTAGGATTTCCTGTTGTTTGTTTCTACTGCAAGTGTACCAATGTTTAGGGTAATAGAGATTTCTCACAGATATAGCTTCCACTTTGTGCCTTTCCTCATAGAGTTTTTCACAAACTCATGAGCAGTTTTGGGATATCAAGTTTTGTTAACCCTGGCTAGTAGCTTCAAAAGTTGTTGTTTTGGTTTATTTTATGTCCATCTCACTTTCAAGTCCACATAAAAATTAAAAATAACTATGTATGATGCTTCAGAAACAAAGCACAGAACCCCTGAAACAATAATTTTATTTCTAATTTATCTAGTCAAAACTGTAGAACTTGATAAGGCCATTCAGACAAGAAAGCTGAAAAATTTACTGTAATGAATAATAATAAAAAAATTATACTTCAAAATGCAGGAGAGGAAAAACAAGGTTTGAAACTAGCCAACCTTGAAAACTAGTAGACATAACACAGTATATATAATCATTGCAGGCTTGTAGAAATTGACAAGGAAACAACAGAGATCAAAATCTATTATAGAACTAGATCATAATCAGTGTAAAATTCTCTTTGTTTCTGTAAATTTAATTCAATCAATCAACTGCCCAAGGGAATTAACAACTCCACTGAAATATAAAGTATCTTCTACTCAGAGAGGTCCAGCTTATTTTCTCAGCAAAAATAAATAAAACACGTCAACTCCATTATGGGGGGATAAGGATTCACTGGAGGAGTAGATTTCTTCTGATGGAACAGAATAGAAAGTGATCCTCAACTCACACTAAAAAAAAAAAAAAAAGAAAAGAAAAGAAAAAAGAAAAAAAAAGTATTTGTTTTGCTGGCCCTTTTTCTGGGTTTCGTTTTTTACCTTAACCTGGATACAGTCAAAAACAAGGCTGGTGCAATGCCTGGACATACAAAGAGAGGTATAATCCCTTTGAGACTTCTGAGATATGCAGGGATTGGGTACATTAACTGTCCCACACCTTTATGGCCTCATCTCTTCTTCACCATGAAGAAGCTGGAAAAGAAATTGCAGAAAATAGAGCTCATCTTCTCCATACCGAACACCATGCTTGTTTAAGAATCAGGCAGGGACTTACCAGTGAGGAGAAGAAATACCATGATTAAATCTTCTAGACCAGAACTTGGGATAAGTACAGAAACAGACGTTTGAATAAGGACAGCCAATTAGCAATCACAGGCCAATTTGAGTCTAAATTTTACATCTCAGTTATGACTTGTGTGCCATACCTGGGGTCCAACACAGTAACAGGCAGCATGTTTCTTCTCCATTGGAACATTAAGTCCTAGAGTACCTCAAGCTTTAGAGATGACCCCAAATGTTATTTCCCATGACCTTGATAAACATGCTGGAGTTCAGGCTCATCTATAGTATTAAATGTGATAGTAGCACATCAGACAATCACTGAAGCTGGACGAAATGTTTTGAATCAAGAAAATTGTTTTGTTTTTTTTTTTATAGTAAAGATCCTTCCACATAGAAATATTCTGTGAAAAACATCAAATATTACTCTTTCCTTACTCCCTGCACCCTCATTTGCTCAGGAAAGCTACTTTTTTTTTCAAGAAACTTCCATAAGACATTTTAAAATGGTTGTAAATGGCTCAAGTGACTTCATAAGACCAGAGACACCCCACATGTATTGCCTGTATGCCATTGTTCCCAAGCTGGACAAGCTTGCTTTCCCAGATATCGGACTCCCCATACCACATCACCCCCTATAACTTTAGAAAGGTTATGAGTGAAGACAATGACAAATGAATCCTTTGTTTTATTTTACTGCCATTCTTGCAGTTCTCCATTTTGAAAAAAATTGAAGAGAAAGTAGAAGCAACACTCAGACGTAATGCCAGTGCTCTTTAGAAAACAACCTACTTACACAAAATCCACATCGTGTTCCACCTAGTATGGTAGGGAGCTGTTTGTTTCTTACAAATTCTTCTTGTTTGTTTTTTTTCCTTCTCTTTTACATTTGTTAATAATTCTATATGTTTCACAACAAGAAATGTTCCTTTGGTTCCTAATTGCATACAGAATCTCAAAGGATGAGATAGAGCAAAGACTGCAAGAGTGAAATGAACAAAACATCCACAGAATAACATGCAAAAATGCATTCCAATGTACCACTGCGTCTGATTCTTCTAAACAGTGAGTGACCCAACTGCTTAAAAAATCTATGTCCAATGATGCTTCAGGCTTTCAAAATGCAGGCGCCAATATGGGAGAATATATTGCATTTTTAATAATCTGGAAAATAACTGAGTACTGGATATTTAAGTATTTAAGAAGCTGGATCCTGTTGGAAGTTCTGCATGATAAAATGCAGTATCAAAGAAATTTGCTTTTTCACAACATGTGCTTAAGAGAAAAGGAGGGAGAAGAAAGGTGGGTAAAGCAGTTAAAGTAGGAGTTGTGTTTCTAATCTGCAAATACTTTCCAGTCTGGAGAAATAATTCTTTCATAAGTATTAGACCAAACTAACCTATAGTCAAAGAAATAGAATCCTTGCTGAAAGAATAAATCATAGACCACCAAATATAATTTTTCTTACCAGATGGGAAGACGAATTTTTTGTTTGTTTATTTGTTGTTCTTTCTTAAGTACAAGAACATTTTAAACTAACAGAATATTTTAAAACAGTGTGCCTTTCCTTTGGGGCAAATATGTTAATTGCTTAGCAACCTTTTATGATTAAAAGACCAAAATATCTTAATATAGAAAATATTGCTGTGAAAAATGGCCAGCATGAGAAAAGACCCAGCAGCCAAGTGGTTGAATGACTTGAGTGATTCATTAGATTAAGATTTATTAACAGGCTTTCTCTTTTGAAATCCAACTGTAAAATGAGTAATGAAGCAGAGCAATCATATAGGGATCATATAGGCAAATAGGCAATGATAGCTGTCTCTGAAAAGAGGAGGAATCAGCACTACTGTGCTCAGGGGCTTTATGTACATTAGATCAGAAGAAATTGCTGTGTAGCTATTATGTGACAGGAGTGTTAACTGCGGCTGAAACAGCCCTGGCAAGAATTACTTATGTAGTGGGAGTACTAGCGAGCTTGCTCTCCTTTACTTTCATTTTCACCTGTAAGGATTAGGACCACATCAAAATCTGACTGCACACGACTGGGCTCAGATATGACCAGCTTCACTGGCTGTTGAAAACAGAACCTTTCCATTTTCATGAATTGACAGCATCCAGAGGAACAAGCAAGGGCAACAGGCAAGGAAAATTAAAATGTGGACTTCTTTCTTGCTGGATGGATATAAAAGAACCAGATAGGTATGGAGACAGAATAAGCTTTGTTTCCTTTTCCAATTGTAAGGAATTCAGGACTATGCCTAGATTTAACACTTGCAAAGATACATAATTTTTCATCAAGACAATCCAGGTACTTACATATTTGCAAACATAACTTTATATATATTTTGAAATAGACTTCCATTTGTATTCACTTGAAGTTTTTTGCTCTGTACAAAGGACATTAATGTTTTTGACTTCCTGGAAGACATTGACCAAGCCCTGAAGCCTGAATGCTAAAGCTGTGAGTGAAGATGCAGACCTAAGGACTGAGCAGTGTGGCAAAACTGTGCCAGATCAAAGGGAGCTTCACCACACACCAAACACTACAAAAATGCTCTCAATTGCCACTTGTTATAGTTTTAATCTGTTTGGTTTTCTTTTCCCCTTTTGTTTGAATTCTTATGCATTTGTTATGAGTTGCGACAGACATCCAAAGCTGGGAGCCACCTTGTTGTCATGGTGACGGACCGATGGACCGCCTCCCAGCATT
>VXBA01003725.1:28914-55350 GCA_013399895.1 Serilophus lunatus | reverse complement strand
AGGGTCGCTCTCTCTCCTGCCTCCGACCTGGCCCGGGAAAGCTGTCTCCAGCCGTTTCTTTTGGAAGCCTCAACCAAGCCTTCTTCCCCCTCTGAGCTTGCTTCAGCATCGGCGAAGAACTACCTGGCAGCCACAAGCCTTTTCCAGTTGGCGGTTTGGGCCTCATCTTCATAACCTTTCCCAGCAATTTTTGTTTTGTTGTGTTTTGTTCTTCCTTTGTGGGTTTTCTCTCCTCGGGTGGGTTTTTCTCAGGGCAGTGGAGTAGTTCTCTGAACATAATTCCTTTCTCGTGGAGAGGGGGGAGTGTATGTGTGTGTTTTTATCTTTTGGGAATTCCGGGTGTGTGTGAGTGATATATATATATAAATACATATTTATATTGTTATTATAAATATATATATATATTTGGGGTTGGGGGGGGAGTTTTTTGTTTGTTGGTTGGGTTTTTTTCTTTCCTTTTTCCCTTTTCCTTGTAATAAATCTTGTTTTTTTTTCATTTAACGAGCTTCTGTTCTAAGTGATAAAATTCTCTATTGTCTCAAACCGAGACACCACGGTGAGACACTTGCTACAAAAGTAGATCTGGCATGTGAAGGATGCAATTTCTTCTAGAAATTGCTGCCCGCAGAGCTAAGCTGACTGCCTGGCCTTATGTCCTGGAATTCCATGGATTTACTGAAGGTACTTGCCCTCCTACTCCCTACTCTTCTTAAAAAGGCAGGAGGAATCCTAAAGCAATATATAGGCTTGTCTCACAAAATATCACTGAATTTTTAAATCCATTTTCTTCACAGAAAAAAAAATGAGGGAGATTCACCTGTAAAACATTCAGACTTTACAATAGTTTGGTTGTATCTTTTTGTAACAGAAAAATTATCCTTAAAATGCATTAATTTCTGTTGAGCTCTATGATCATGGGACAATTGGAAGTACTCCTTAGTGACATTTCGGTTTGATGAGACTTGACACTTCCTTGAGAAATGGCCAGATTCATCATATTCTATATGGTTGCCTAAGGATGGCAATGATGTTTCCAGATTTATGTTTGAGTGTGGAGGATGTTAATCATAGGATAGATGTAAGCAGCAGAGTACAAAGAATGAAAGCACAGTTAGGGTTTTAATTTACTTTCTGAAATTTACTTTACTCCACTGAAATCAGCACTTCTCCACCTCCCCAGGGAGGTCACTGCAGGAAGCAGAAGCAAGTCCAACAATTAAAGCAATCATTCATCTTCTGTATTTTCCTTTGAAGACTGTTGAAAAGGTAGAGTCTGGTGTCAAATCATGTAGACTCTTTTAAGAGTAGATACAGCAGAGGAGATCCAAGAGGGTTTTGAGTTTGGTGGGGGTTTTTAATTAATTTTTAATGTCTTTTACTAGAGGCTTGCTGATGTCAGTGAGACCTGAATCTTCTTGCCATAGTGCAGGATGAGCCTCCAGAGAAGTACCAGGTTTGAAGAAAGAAGTTGGAGTATTTCACTCCTTATCTTTGATCATGAGCCTACTTTATGGGTTCAGCTAAAGTGCAGATCCTATTTTCATACCTTCACATCATGCACAATTTTAGTCGTGTAACAAGGATCCATTACTTGAAGTGTGTTCATTGGCATACGTTATTCTTAATGTTAGGATTTAGTTTCTTAACTCCTGTGGTAAATACTTTAAAATTTAAAAATATGATGGTCTTGCAGTCCTTCACACCTTCCTTTACATCTATCTCCACATTAAGTTTTCATTAAAAAGAAGTCTGAAGCACAAACACACACACTCACACAAATATTCAAAAAAATCTAATTTATGTGGTGATTATGAACTTAGTATTTTCAAAAGTACAGTGTATTACACACAATCAACATATCATATTGAAAAATTCTCTAAATTACCTTGTATTACAAACTCAACTTAGCCAATGTGTTGAAAAATTAGCAAGAATATTACTCTTGATTTGGATGTATTTTCTAGTAGATGTCATTTTAAAAGCAGACCTATCCTTTTTTCCTCTGGTATTTTTCTTAAATTCTTTTTTTACCTTCAACAGCAAAAATCAAAAGTGGCACTGCTCCTGAACTAATTGGAGTATATAAACAAAGCAAATACAACTAATAACTTTTGGATTAACTTTTGATGCAAACTTAAGAAATTTTGGTATACCTTGAAATACATTGGATACACCTTGAAAAATATAGAACACTTCAAAAAAATGAGTATAATCATACTTTTTGTTTTCACTTCCACTAGTATACAACATTAACACAAAAAAGTCCCCACAGCTTTTCTTTTGTAAGAATGATGTGACCAAGTCTTAGCAAGTGTCGTAGGTATAACAGAAGAACTTGGAGAAGGTGTGAAAGGGAGACCACTGAACAGCAAGTTCTTTAGGACTCAAAAGTGGAAAGAGTGGGTTGTCAGATGGCCTCTTAAAGACTCCCTGCTGTTATTTCTCTTTCAAGATTGAGAGGACTTATTGTAGAATAAAAAAACATTCATTAAATATCTATCTATAGGTGAAGAAGCAGGTAGAACAGAGGCATCACACATTGGTTTCTTTGCAGACCGAACCAGGTCAAGGTGGTGACATGCTAGACCCTGATTTGCTCTGCAAAAACTCTTCATCAGTCAAATGGTTTTTAAAATTAGTCATCTAATTTTCTGTATGCATTTCCACATACATTGTTTTTTAAGATCACTGTGAAAATAAAGCTGCACAAAGCTGGGTGGGGGGTCACCTTAGTAGAAAAATAAGAATGGATCTGCTCATTTTCATAAGAGGGGTTCTAGGTGGCAGAGTTGGCAGAGTTGAGTGTGTCAATGAGAGTGTCAGAGTACCTGTTTCACAGGGGAACTGCAGAAATCACTAAATAAATGTTCCATTGAATGTGTGTGTGTGTATATATATTTATAAAAGCAGAATACTGAGGAAATGTTCCTGTATTTACTTTTATAATTTCTTTTTTCTGTTCTTTCTTTATTGAGTGCAGAAGATATGACATATAGAGTAAGAAGATAGAACTAACAGACCCATTGTTTTCTGCAGAGAGATGTGTGTGGCACAGTTGCTTCTCAGAAGAGTGAACTCCTAATTTTCATCTTCTCTGTCATTTTCTTCTAATGAAAACTGTGACCCTGCTCTCAACCTCCCCAAGAGAAATCTTATGTAATGAAAAATAATGCAATAAAATCTACACAGAGAAGGTAAATAGAAAAAGTGTTAGAAAATACCTAAGTCTGTGTTTAGTCATGTAGGACACAGACACTATACCTCTATTCTCTCAAATAGCTTTATATGTTTGTAAACATATGAAGTATGTGAATCAGAATATTCATATATTGTGTTCCTTTCAGTGAAAACATGGCACCAGTTGGCTTTGCACTCTTCCATATGTGCGTTACTTCTTAAGACCTTTTGCTATATCAAGTCATTTACAAATACAGGTGATGAAATATGCCCAATGCTCTTTCTAAGGACTACATGCTCTTGACAATAAAATAGATGCATAATGTAGATAATTGCATCTGAAATCTATACTTCTTCTGCTTCCTTCTTTACCAATTCTTCTTCAAACTGCTAATACTTCATGGGTTTAACAAAATTCTTTTCTGAGGCCTTGAACCATCTTCCACTGAAGTTTAGTGGAAAGACTTCTGTTTCCTTAGAGATGAGTTTTTTTAATAGATGTATTAATGCAACCAGAATTCCCCTGCAGAATTTATGTTGCTAGTTACAACAGCAAAGCATGAAAAAAGAACTTCTGTTACAAACTACTGACTTGGATTTGTCAATGATCACACCTTTAAGGACAAATGGTCTTTAAATATCTGTTTATCCAATTTGAATACAGTATTTTGAAGAAATCGTAATGTGAGATAGATTAGTGGGAAAAAAAAAATCTGAAGCCAGCATGAATCAGAAGGCAAAATGTCCAAAATAGTCAAGTTCAGCAAATAAGTTATCTTATAACTTTGAAGATAAGTGTAATTGGCAAGCAGTATGAAGAAAACTTAAAGTAGCAAGTATTGTAGCAAGTCCACAAACCAAGAGCACACCCTCTAAGGCTATCAGTCTATAGGTTATTACAACAAGTACTGTGCTAAAGCATAATTAAAATCTCACAGAGCTAAAGAAAAGCAGTAAAGAGCCAATTATTTATTTGTCATGTATTATGAACACCTGAATAGTAAATTATCTTTTGGTTGTTTCTGATTTTTTTATTTTTATTTTTTTTGTACCTTTATTGGATTAATATTTGAATGCCTGGAAAAAAGAATATTTTAGCAAAGTATGTCTCCTCCCTGAATTTCATAACAAGAGACTTTGAAAGGCATCATGACATCTGTCCACTTGCTGTATTAGTGCAGGAGGGGAATTCTCTGTTTTTAAAACATAGATTTTTACTGACGTAAAACCAGAAAAGGCATGTGTGAATACTTGTGAATAGCCTTAGGATACAAAAGCTGATAGGCAGTTGTAAGAGTTAGAGAGCAGAGACAATGCAGAAGTGTTCGCAGATCAGCTTTATTTCATTTTTAGTGTAACTACTTTCACTTTTCTAATTTTAGTCTAGATGAGACATGTCTTGTGTACTTTACTGGGGTCAAAACATGGTATTACATTTGGACAATTTCCAACAGGAATCTTTATACTGGCATCACCTTCATAAATCTGACCCTGAATAAACACACTACTCCCTCCATCCAAACACTCAAACTCATTTTTCTCTCCCTCCTCAGACTGCTCAACTATCAAAAAGGGAGTAAAAATAAATATTCACCAATTTTTCATGATAAAGGATCAAATCAGATGATTAGCTGGTTTAAAGAACGCACTCAACTATGATGAGTGGTAACTCTACCATGAAAAACAACTAAAAATATTAAATTAGTTCCATCTAAAAGTTCAGTGCATAAACTTATGTACTGTACTTGCTGAACCTTCAGCAAAGTGGAAAAGGCTGCAGGTTAACTTTTAAAGTGTACATAAAATTAAAACTGTTTTTGGCTTTTACACTTGTGTTCTAACAGTTACATGGCAAACAAGTAATGCTGGGGCACTCGCTAACAAATGTTTAACCTTTAAAAAAAAATAATACTTTCCCTTATGGACAAGAAAAGAATAATTAGCAAGAAAACGTGAATTACTTGCCTCTGAATAATAAGTTTTTAATTTCTGGGTATTCAAAACAGGTCTTTTTACAGCAGCTTTAATTATTTGAACAAATGGCTTTGAAAAACTGAGTTTAGCTTAGTTGACTAGAGCAGGATGCTAATAATGCCAAGGTCATGGGTTTGATCCCTATAGATGCCATTTACTTAAGAGTTGGACTGGGTCCCTTTCAACTCAGAATATTCTGATGGTGAAAGTGTGTCTTGAAGTCTGTCAAATTACAAAACTACAGCATAAAGCAGAAAGTTTTATAGCTACATGGAAACGTAGAAATGAGGAAAGGCATCAGTAGAGACTGAAAGGCAAATGAAACAAGGATGAAAATTTTAAGCCCTTACTGTGCTTATTTGAATACACATCTTAGCTGTGTATTCAGCTCAATTTAAATTGCCTATAAGTGTTTTCCATATACAAAAGGATCTTTTTTCAAATTTTAATAATATATGAATATATTAATTAGTAATGCTCCATGTTGCAAAAATGAAATGTAAGCAGACGAAGAGCCACTAGTAAGACATAAATGTTACATAGAATCACAGAATCAGCCAGGTTGGAGAAGACCTGGGATCATCAAGTCCAACCTTTGGCCTAACATCACCTTGTCATCTAGAAAATGGCACTAAGTGCCACATCAAGTCTCCTCTGAAATACCTCCAGGGACAGTGACTCCACCACCTCCCCAGGCAGCCCATTCCAACGCCTGATCACTCTCTCTGTAAACAACTCCCTAATATCTAACCTAAACCTCCCATGGTGAAGCTTAAGACTGTGTCCTCTTGTACTGCTACTAGTTGCCTGGGAGAAGAGACCGATTCCCATCCATTAGAAGTTCCTTTCAGGCAGTTGTAGAGAGTAACAAGGTCTCCTCTCAGCCTCCTCTTCTCCAGATTAAACAACCCCAGCTCCCTCAGCCTCTGCTCATAGGAGACTTGTGTTCCAGTCCTTTCACCATCCTCATTGCTCTTCTTTGGACATGCTCCAGCACCTCAATATCCTTCCTAAATTGAGGGGCCCAGAAATGGACACAGTACTAGAGGTGTGGCCTCACTAGTGACAAGTACAGGGGATGAATCTCTTCCCTGCTCCTGCTGGCCACACTAGTCCTGATACAGGCCAGGATGCCACTGGTCTTCTTGGCCACCTGGGCACACTGCTGGCTCATGTTCATCCTGCTGTTAGTCAGAATTCCCAGATCCGTTTCTGCCTGGCCACTCTCCAGCCACGCTGCCCCCAGCCTGTAGCACTGTATGGGGTTGTTGTGGCCAAAGTGCAGGACGTGGCACTTGGACTTGTTGAATCTCATGCCGTTGGATTTGGCCTGTCTATCCAGCCTGTCCAGGTCCCTCTGCAGAGCCCTCCTATCCTGCATCCCCAGCTTGGTGTCATTTGCAAATTTGCTGATGGTAGACTCAATCCCCTCATCCAGGTCATCAATAAAGATATTAAACAGGACTGGGCCCAGCACTTATTCCTGGGGGACACCACTAGTGACCGGCTGCCAACTGGATGCAGCATCATTCCCCACCACTCTCTGGGCCCAGCCATCCAGTCAGTTGTTAACCCAGTGAAGGATGCACCTGTCCAAGCCACAGGCTGCCAACTTTTCCAGGAGTATGCCATGAGGGATGATGTCAAAATGTTCTTTCCTACTGCTTAAAAGAGAAATTTTCTATCACTGGGAATTACACATTTGTTCAGAGGACCAAACTAGACTTGATTTTCCTTCAACTCTTACTGCTTTGGTGCTATGCCGAGTCTTTTCCCACATTATGAATTCCTTGGCATTTACGAGTCTTGGACTTTGAGAAGGTGAGGTGCCATTGAACTCATTTAGACTAGATGATTGCTGTATGTCCCTTGCAACTGAAAAACTGAAACTATTCTGCTCTATTATAGTCTATTGAGTTCTTCCAGTATCCACTTGAAAAGCACTGTCCCTCAGAATATATTCATTTTAGCAACAGCTTAAACTGTAGAACAGCCAATTCACAGTCAAGGGAGAACTACCATAGGGAGTAGGCTGCAAAGTGTTCATTAGGTAGGCATGTCACATGTGTGACATTCACCAGTCCCAGGAGGGTTCATTCCCCACTGATATCCTGCAAACAGAATAGAATCTGACTGCAAGCTCTGCAGAGGTCACTGCATTATGGTAAATGTCACTTCACAGAATTGAGAGATGATATTTTTCTGGCCCATTAAATAGTACTATCCTCTGTACTCATTTTCATTAGGAAATTCTGACAAATCTGTGTATTAGACAGAAATGTTTATAAAGTGGAAGGCCTAAGGAGGGAAAGTGAAACAGTTGTTTCAGTAGCTGTTCTGGGAACAAAGCTTTTAGATAACTGCTCATCACTAGAATCATAGAAAATGTCTCTTTTGAGCTTCCTATTTTTCAGAATAAGACAATAAATATGCTGAACACCATTTTAATCAAAGAGAAACAGGTTTTTTCTTTCCCTTCAGCAAGTAATCCTATTCTACTTGAAGGGAAATTTTAAAAATAAAAGGTAACCTGAAAAGCACGCCATCACCCTGGAGCAGTCATGCTAAAGGAAGCAAACCTAGTTTTCAGAATCATAAGCTTCTTTGTTCAAGCTTGTTTTGCCTTAGTGAAATCTGGAGGAACATGTTTTTCCCTTAGATATAAAATACTTCCTTTATACTTCCTGATTTTGTTATAATGTGGTCCTTATCACCATCCGAGCAAAACAGAAGGATTAGAAAATAACAAAGCCCATTTCTCTGGGAAAAAATCTACAGACCATAAAGATGGGAGAAAGCTCTGTAGCAATTCTAAATTCCTCTGCTATCTGAAGTGACAGATCAAGGTTTTTCTGCAGGTGAAATCTTTTCATATTGAAAGTGAAATATTGCCTTTCTAGCCCATTCAGATCCCAGCTGTAACTTTCAGGAAAATTCAGGATTTCTTTTATTTTCTTTTTTACTAATATCTCTTTAAAGAATTTTGAAGAGTTTTCTCTTCTCAATATATTTTCATATCCAGCTGTAGAAACCAGGGTTCCTCTGCACTTCCCAATGAGAAACCTGCTGCATGTGCTTATTCTACAGGATTGCTCCAGTGTTAGGTTTGTTTGTTTGAAGCATGGTAGCATGGAATTCAGAGTTATGAATCTGGAGCTTTAAAGAAGTAGATGCTCTGTTACAAAGAACTGACATGTCATGTCTAACATGACAAAAAACCCTCTGCTGTAGCAGCACTGAGTGGTAGTCACCAGCATAGAATAAAAAGGCTTTCTACTTTTTAAAATGCAAACTGAGAAGTTCCTCAAGAATGAAGACAAGTGAAAAGTCTATGCTAAGCAAAATTTAGTACAGAGGATTAAGTTTAATGCTTATTTATGTTCCTGGGGTAAAATAAACAGTGATTAATATGAGATGTGATTTACATACAAGGGTATAAATACATAGGACATTAAACAGTAAAGCCATATAGTTCACACTGCTTGGGGCATTCATGAGTTACCAAAAGGAAGTATATTTAATGCAGGACAGACATGATTTATCACTCCACTAGTTCTTCATTTCTGTCCATGTATTACAGCAAAGTTGCACACAATAGAAGACTAGAGTAACATGGTGGTAAGTCAGGTGAATTAGATAGTGAGACAGAAAAATTTTAAATAGCAGCAATATGAGAGATAAATAGGTAAGAGAGATGCACTGGATAAAAAGTATAATGAAGTGAAACAGTGGAGAGGAGGTTATGTGTCTGCACACTCCTGATTAATACATCCTATGGAACATTCAGCCCCACTTGAATGAGTTAGCCAAGTTGGAAAGACAGCTTTGAAATAAAATAAAGGCTTTGGGGTTCAAAAAAAAATTGAGAACAACTCTAAAACTTTTCTCATCTGTACTCTGAAGAAAAAGATTGTGGCTCTGCTCTGCTTTGCCAGCATGATGTTGTTATAACTGCAAAGATGGGAATAGGCTGTGCTGGAACACTGATGTAATGCAGAGCTGTACCAATCCAATGAACTAAAGCCATAAACTTGCTAAACGCTCTTTAATTCTTCCTAATGAATGCTACAATGGTTTGGCATTTAATTTACTTTTATGAAGATGTTCAAAAGGATGATTTATACCAGATTCAGGTCACGGGGAAGGAATACAACGTTTCTTTTTAATGCTAAATCTATTTATGAGGTTTTGCCTGAAGGCAAAGCTCATGATGTTTGCATCTACAAACGCTTCAATCTCTACACAAAATATGCATTTCTTCCTTTGTAAATGTATCAAGACAGCCTCTGAAAACAAGACTTCATGTACGTATGTACCACTGGCCAAGCATTATAGAAAAGTTTGTCATGCTTTATATGCTTGTAAGAAATAGTCACAAAGACTTTCCTTCTCCACTTCCTCATAGTTGTAAAACCCATCCTTGTGGTGTTCCACTCTTAAAGGGAAGGGAGTCACACAGTTTTCAAATTACAGTTTCTGCTGGTTTTATATACAAAAGTACACTTTGTTTGGCTGGGAATGGATGCAATACATTTATAAGTTCCCTCTCTTTTTTCAATGCCTCATACATCTTCCATAAAGCACTCATCAAACACTCCCAGACCAGAGGTAGTTTATCTATTGATATTAGATAGTCCAAAAGTTTGCAAATTGGAGGAGGAAAAATTATTAAAGGTTAAACCTTACATAAGTATCTCAATAGAAATTTAAATATGTAGCTTTAGAGTTGAGGACTGTTTTTTGGTTTTGGGGTTTTTTTTAATATTAATGAAAAAAGATTATACACAGAAGCTGTTTCTCAGGAAAAAAAAATATGAAAAACACTTTAGTACACAATGACAAAATGTCTGTCACACACTTTGAAAGGCACCCACTTGGAGTCTCATCTCGACTCTCTTTATATTAAAAAGTATTGCATTTTCTGTTTTTCTGGTTAGTGCCCCTCATTCAGTTCCTTCTTTTGAGGGATGCCTGACAAGCTGATAGCACTATTTTCTGAATACTATATCAGAATAAGAAAAAATATGATGCTTCTATTTCTTACATATAAATTCTGTACTTCAGACAATTTACCTGTTTACCAGAACTTCCCATGTGTCATAGCACATTGTGTCTAACGTCACATCTGTTATCTAATCTGTAATTTTACAAAGTAACACAGAGTCCATTTGTTTTCTGCTCTTAAAATGTTCAGTTTCCAGGAACAAAATACTGAGCAAGGCATCCCTCTGCTCTGCCCCAAGCACTGGCGTTTCTTCCAATAATAAGGAAATCTGTGATGAATATGAAGGATATAGTCTGGTCTGATCCAGTGAAAAGTGTCTCAGCCTCTGACAGGTGGGTTGGAACTACATGACTTTTAAGGTCCCTTCCAACCCAATCCAATCTATGATTCGATGATTTAAGAGCATCCTTTCTACAATGCTGACTCCTATAATTAATTCTTAAATAATTCAGTAAGCATAAGGACTTTTAGCAATTTGGTTTAGCATTTATCAGCAACATTCATTTACATTTGAAACACTGGGCTAGATATGCATACACTGTTCCTGCCTTTCCTGGAATTTTCTCTACATGTAGTCTCTCTGCTTCTTCTCTAAATAGTGTGAATAGCACAATGATTTGTGGTGGTTGTTTGGCCTTTTGCTATAGTAGCCTGTTTGAGAGGCCTAGCAAATAGCATGAGAGAATCTGTCTTTGACAACGAGCTGAGCAGTGAAGTGACGAATACACAGCCTGAGAAACAACCTTGGAGAGCACCTGGCAGCGTAGAAGAAAACACTCAGGAATGTGGCTGAATAATAACAACTAAGACTTTCTCACATAACAATCAAGACTTTCTCACACTTAGTACAAGCTAATTAAATTGTTAAAAACAATTATGTTCACTAATAATAATGTAGCACGAAATTTCCGTAGGTGTATAAAAGGCATTGCAATGGTCAATAAAGTGCTTCTCCTGGATCAAGAAACTGAGTTCATGTCATCTATCTCTGGTGTGACATAGTGACATTTCGCAAGCTTCACTATTCTACCAGTAGGTGACCTCTGCTGGGGCAAGTCCTCTTCCACAGAAATCTTAGAATCACTAAATACTCTGAAGAGTCACATTGATGGTGGATAGGGGAACCAATTATAACCGTGTACCTCTGTGTAAACCGCAGACTTGCTGTTCAGAAGTAGCCTGTTATATTGCAAAAACAGTGAGTGGTCATGCACAGCTTATGCAAAAGAACTGCTGGGAAGAGTGCAGAAAGAAATGAATTTTGATTAGGATAATGTTATTCATAACAACCACATATAATTTAAGTAATCTCAAAGGGAATGGAGGGAAGGGGATCTTCTGGGTCAGCCTCTCAGCAGTTGACCTCAGTGAGTTTTGTGCAATTCTCCTTGCTCAGGAGGACCACCATGGGTTTAGAAGAATTCAAGCCCATAAGCCTTCAGAAAATTACAATTAAAAATGTAAAACGAATAGTTTCTGGAGAAATCTCAGATTTTACCTGGAGGTGATAGCCTGCTCTATTCTTTCTTTTTTCTTTCCTCTTTCAACACACTTTCTGAAGTCTAAATGTCCTTTTTCGCTTTTGTGGATCTATGTCTTTTAAACCAATGCAATTAGATGATCCTTTGAACAGATTTTCTTTGCTGTCAGTTGACAAAATTAAAGTCCCCTGCAAGAGAAAATACAGTAATGTCTTCCTCACCACAACAGGCCACAGGGAAGATACAGACAAGCCCTTCCCCTGCTGTCTTAGATATACCAGGCTTAGCAGAATCACAAAACAGACAACTAAACAATAAGTCAAACAAAATGGTGTAACAGTCTGTATGTGTGTGTGTCTGTGTGTGTGTACAATAAAATCAATAGTACCTGGGAAAAAACCCTTCCCTGTTGGAAAAACAATGGCTGTTTATGCACAGACCAGGAAACAAAACTACAGAAAGAAGCACAGAAGAAAGTGACTTCCAGTTAAGATAATTGTATTGATATACATGGTGTCTAATTTGCTCAGCCTAAAAATAAGAGGGTAAGAAAGAGGAGGAGTTCTTATTCCCATTCAATTGTCTAATGAAGTCACTGAAAGTATATGAGAAATAGAGATTAGACTGTCTAATTGATTTAAATGTAAGGCTCTATCTTTTATGAAGGGATTATTTAGTGCTTGTGTCTCCTTCAGGACAACCACTGTGGTGAAAATATTTTGTCTGTACTGAGGTATGCCATTTCTGAATCTAAAGTCTGTTGGTATCCCTCAGTTCCAAGGACTCTTCAAGATGATGATCAGATACAAGCAATTTAGAATGAGAAATGCACAAGCAAAATGTATTGAAGCATCTCTGCATAAAAGAAGGGAAAGAAAAAAGAAAAGAAGAAAAATAAAATAAAAAAGTTAATAGATGAGTACCCTCCTAAAATAGATCATAGGAGTCAGTGTTATTCTAACAAGAATTATGACGCATTTAGTCACCTGACCTATGAACGTCATAATCTTCGGGTTTAGAAATTAATTTGCAAAAAANTGTTGGGAAGTTTCAGGATGTATCTACTAACTGGCTCAGTCACAGAGGGAGTCAGAAATGCAATCTGGAAATGATAGGTCAGGCAAGGTGTTGACCCACAGCAGAGAAAGGGAATTAGGAAGTCCCAGGGGTAATTTCCTTCATAAGCAGAGATAACTGGAATGTTTTTCTTCCAAGAAAGAGTTTGAAAAAGACTGAAAATATTTTCAAGGGACAATCTGCAGAATCACTGATACTACCATTTGGTCCTTGAATTTTATATTAATTATTCACTTGAGTATTCTTGATATTAAAAACAACTATACAAACATACTTTAGAGAGGAGGATAATATCTCCATGGAAGAATGCTCAGGCTAAGATATAGAGAGGTGAGAAACTTCCCAAAGGTCATCGAAACTATTATCATCAGACTATGGAATATGACCTAGGTCTCCTGACTCTCAGAACAGTGTTTCACCAACCAGGTTATAGAACATCCCATGAGATTACCTCTACTGAACAAACACATTGAAAGACAAAAAACCAAAGAAACTGGACACATGATTTTCCTAGAAGGAGTGAACTTCGCAACCTGAATGACAAAATTGTTCAGTTTCATTCATAATTTTGCAGAGCATTTCCACTGCAATCTATTATCAGAACTGGAAAACATGTTGGTGGCACCTCATTTCTGGCAACAGCATAATTGTATAGAAAATAAATTAAAACACATATGTCTGCATAGTTGTTCTACTGGTAGAATTTAACCTCCAGTTTCTAGATCTGATTTGCTGCTTATTAATTCGTATAATTCTACCTCCTGAGTCATTCTTGCTTTTCTTTTTTTTTTTTTTTTCTTCCTCCATCTTACTTGAACTGTAATAAAATAAAGTATATGCTAGAATTTCCCTGTGAGGAGTTTCACAGCTGAAATATTTGATTTTTTCATCTGAAGAAAACAAATTGTATTTTGCCTGATATTACAAACAGGTGAACTAACTGGTGATGTTCTATACAGTAACAGATTCTTCCCCAGGAGAAGGATGAACTGGAGAATGGAATTACTTTCATTGTAGATTTAGCAAATCTCTTGAGTGCAATGAAAGCCAAGAGTGGGTTAATCTACTCTGATTTACAAGAAGCTGTTGCTAAATTAAAAGAAATTAAAAGACAGTGTATTAATGCCATAGATGAACGGGTAACAGAAATATAGGACTGGTTTGACCAATATGAAAGACATCACTAGCTGACTATTGAAATGCTGAAATTAATTGAAAGAAAAAACATTTGAACTAAGATATCACTGTGTCAAAACTTTGGCAAAAATCAAATACCATAGCAATAAATGGATGAGAAGAGTGAGAGAAGACACAAAGAACTCTTCAAGTAGTATATCAGAGAAGTTTACTTTAGGATCTGCCTTAGTTTAGCTGTAACTCCTGTGCACATGCAGTACAGGGAACTGGCAGAGTAGTTATCTTCAGTTTTATTCACTCCCTTTTGCCTCAATCCAACCAGGTGCTGCTCTGGAACATGTACAACTTACAGCAGTAAAAACAGATTTATCAAACCCCTGCTGGTGATTAACTTTCAGCTTTCTGTATTTCAGCAGCTGCTTCCCAAATGAGTCTAGGCAGGAAAGCAGAGAGTGGTGCCGAATCTTGAGGACTCTGGATGGTCCAGGGGCCAAGCAATTCCCAGGCCAAGTAGCATGGGCCAACAAACCCCATCAGCTGCTGCTGGGTTTGAGGCACTGAGGATGCTCTGCAGACACAGGCATCCTTCAATGGGACAGCATGTGCCCCCGTGTGTGGACCAGCCTGCAGCTGGTCAAACTCCAGTGAACAGCAGAGAACACAAGAGAAGCCCTCCCTTAAACATAAACCCCTCTGAGTGAGTTGTACCTGAGAGCAGGATATGCCTGCCAGTGACTGAAAGGCATTGATGAACTCTTTTGTCACTAATGACAAACACTGTGACCTTTGTGAAAAGGTTCTGTACCTTTGGTAGAGAAAGAGTTTATTTTACAGGTGCAGTTTTCCAATGAAAATCTGCACTTAAACTTGATGCAAGAAAATTATATAATCAACGAAGTGTTCCCAATTTCATATTTATTTGCAGATGAAAAATCTAAAAAGGTATCCAAAAATATTTTCAGATGACGTATCAAGCAGAGAAATGATCAATAAGGATAATCAATATGGAATTTTTGTCCCAAAAGGGACATCCACCATGAGCTGTTTCTAGAGTCTTTTGCTTTATATTTGCATAGAACTATTTAATTTGATAGTAGGTGGGCAAATTCATTACATTTTTCTCCAGCATTGGCCTTTGTTTGCAATTACAGAAGAAACTGAAAGGTCACAGAGGTTAAATTCAGACTCATTTACCCACAGAAATTCAACCTCCACGTGTTTGTCATCTACCTGTGCCCCCTCCTTCCCTGACACAGAATGCTATTAAGGGCCACCCTTAAAACCTAATTTTTCATATCCATTTTTTCCATCTGGGTCAGTAAATATCATTCCTTCCATTCACGGAGGCTTTGTATGGGACAAATCACTTCAGGCTTTTTGTCATTAACTTCATCCACCTCCTGAGCTTTGAAATTTCTCACACAGTCTAATTAGGCTGACAGTGTGTCTCAAGGGCTTTTCCAGCCAGAGCAACTTCCAGTCTCATCTGTCCTGCAGGACTCTTTGAAGAGTTGAATAACAGCTATTGGAATAAAAATCCTGAAGTCTAATGAGATTTCTTTTTATTTTTTTCAGGGAAGATATTTCTCAAGAATAAGATTTGTTCAAAACAAGACAGGCTTTTATTTAAAGCTGTTGGGTTTTGCCTCATGCTGGTTTCCTCTGGCAAGTCATCATGACACTGACAAAAACATGGTGTCTGCACCTGTGCCATGTTATCCTAAGGTGGATCTGATCAACAAAGCCAGAGATCTTGCTTTTTTTCATGAGAGTAGCAACCCTACAGAGCTGAATAGCTAACACAGGGATGAATTTTCTGGATACTGCTTGCCTTTTTCAAAGTACCAAATGAATGCATGTGCCTAAAAGATTTTCTAGCTTTAGAACCCTTCTGGTGCATGGAGGAGCCTCAGCCTGCTTGACAGGGCTTTAAATGCTCTACAAAGAAGTTGTCTGAGTTTATCACAGTTTCTTTTCACTTGCATAGATACTTGAAGTATCTTTATACTGTTTTGATGTCATAACTCGTTTCCTCTTGAAAGCTGTAGATTCTCCTTGCTTCACACCCTCTAAGTGATGGACAGGCACCTGGAGGGCTCTTTTGCCTCCAAGTTGTTTTTTTTTAAAAGAACTGAACATACGATTCTGTACAGCAGGGAAGATAGGTATCCAGACAACCATGAGATATCAAAGCAGAGAGACATGTGCTCTGTTGTCACTTATCAAATATGTGGCTTTATTGTTGACTGAGCTTTGGGATGCAATAAATTAACTGTGCATTGGCTACAGATGAGCAGTAAGAATGAAATGTTTTATGGTGAAGAAAGGTTCGATGATACCTTACCTTGTTATTGCAGGGGAATCTCGATTCCTGTGGTGCTGGCACTGCTCCTTGATGGAAGTCTGTCTCTGCTTCCTTCTCTCCACTACTCCATCCACCACTGTCCTCCACAGGCTCTGCAGGACTCTGAAGAGCTTTTTTTCTGCTCAGTCAGGGTCTTCAACCTTTCCTCAGCTCTCACATCCTCCTGCTTGTTGCAGAACAAGAGTTGCTTCAATCTAGTTTATGTTACTGCTCACTTCAATGCAAACACACACCTTTTGTTATAGGTAGCGTCTACACATTTCTTTTCTTGCCATCTTAGCAGTCTGTTGTTTTGTCTGTCTATGATGAAAAATGGAGCTAGTGTATATTTTCAATTTCATTCTACATTTTCCACCAAAATATTGAGATTCTTAATATCTATTAATAAAGATTTTGAATTACTTTCACTATAGTGATAGAGTCTTGCTTTACAACAATGCTCATCTTTTCAGTCTTTTTATTCTTTCAGTAAAATAGCCACAGATATGTTTGGGATGAAAATAATAATTAATGAGATTGCCTACTGAAAAGGTCCAAAGTTTCCCTCTAGGAACTTCAGCGTGAAGAAATCTGGGTTTTAACTCATATTTAGTTGGATATAAAATAGCTGGTCCCAATTAGTAGTTTATCTTTCTAACGTTATTCTCCTATGCTACTACTTTCCCCTAACTGTAGATGATTTAACATTGGCAAGAAACACAGCATGTGCACACAATAATACCTATGTGTCTTGTACAGTCATCAAGGATTTAAAGCATGCTAAGAAAGCAGACTTCTGTGCTTTCTAGGTAGTCCTTCATCTGCAATGAATAAATAAAATTTGATCAACAAGATCTTTCATATTTTCTCTTTCTGTCACAGAAAGATGTAACTTTCCATGCAGATACCCAGCTGCATTGTTTAATATGAATGTATCCAGTTTTAACATTAAAAGCTTTGTAAATTTTACAAGATATGAAGCAGAAAGTTTTGTCCCCTATCTGATTTAAGAGGAAATAACAATTCATCTTCTTTCTACTAGGAATGATCAAGCCATCATATATCATAGTGCTAATTAGAGCCAGATGAATTCTTCTAACAGAACGAAATTTTGAAATGCATTTAAAACCTTAGTGCTGATTTATGGGGTTTTTTTTGTAAAATAGTCAGAGTCTGAGTTGTTTCAAAACTCTTTACCTTTCTAGATAAGCCGTTTATGGAATAGTCTTCAAACCTTTAAAGTATTTGGCTACAGTTTTTTCAAAATTCATAAGCGTATGAAACACAGAAATTTGGTATCAAATACCTATTTTTCCCACACTGGATATATGGTTTTTTACTTTAAGAAAAAAAAAATTTGGTTCAGAATAGTGAAACATACAGTAGATGAAACTCTAATTTTGCCGTGAGCAGAATTTCAATGTCACTGCTAATGATGTATTTATTTTTAATAAACAGATCAGAGTGAACTAATAAAAGGGAAGTTTCTTCTACTGGAAAAGAAACACAGAATATATACTTTGGCATCTACAAGTGTGTCATAGAATTTTATTGTGGTATGAATCTGTGTAAAACTTTCAGTTATAACTTGCATTTCTTTGCAGTCTGTTTTTGTTAAGGCTAGAAACTTGTTCTCATGAACATATTTACAGGAAGGTGGGAGAATAATGAAATAGAGCGTTAAATAAGCAACCTTAACAAAACATGTTATCTTGTCTTTGAAAGATTGTGGGAAGGGACAAGGATAAGAGAAGGTATTTCAAATCTAGCCACCAATGCATCAGCATCAGCATGCATCCTTCTGCCATCCTAGAGCCAAGATGATTGGTTTCACTTCGTAGCCAGCGTCCTTCCTGGCTTTGTTCCCTGAGCACTGTGTCCCAACAGCCTGGAAATCACGTGTTTTGTTTCACATAGGGAGTGAAGAATTCAAATACAAAAGAAGCAGTCAAAGAGGGAAACTCTCAAAATGCCTTTTTGTTCACTTGGGAAAAAAAAAGAACTCACACACACACACAAAAAAAAAAAAAACAAAAACAAACAAAAAAACCCCAACATAGCTAGTTGAATAGGCCTCTATCTCTTTCTTTGTTACTGGCAACTGTAATCTTAAATTGAGATAGAATATGAGTTCCCAAGAGGACAGGATCAAAGCCTTTCTGGCTCTCATTCCCAAGATCCACAGCTTAGGGAGACATGTGGAGCAGACTTCCTAGACTGAAAATGTTGATATTTGAATAATATATCTTACAAGTGATATATCCTATCAATATCCTACTGGAGCCAGCCTCTATGGCAATGTTGTGAATCCTTTAGGAGATGGATCAAGAGGCCAGAGCTTTTGGCTCACACCTCCATGAGAAAGCATCTGGAAATTCAGAAACCTCCTTTCCCCCTTTGCTCTTTCTTCTTCTGCTGCTCTAGCCTCTAGCATCTTGTTCCCACAGTGTGGTCCTGACAGCCTCGTGGACCCCAAATCCAAGAAGCCAGCACAAACAAGCCGTCTCACAGCTCCACAGACGCTGAGGTCCCATAACTGTAAGTAAAGAGTGACTGTCCAGTGGCGGAAGGAGAGAGCCCAAAACAGACAAGAGACAAGACCTAAAGCCTTGTTTAGTCAGAAGATTCATCAAAATTGATACAGTTTGGCATGTTTTCTGACACAGTGCCCCTTCAAAATTAAAATTTCCCAAGTGATATTTTTTTCCTCTATTTGTTCTAATGTGAAGCACTGTGTTTTTGAAGGATAAGTCATCTGGAAAATCTCAAAAAAATAGGTTTCCAAAGAGAGTATTGGTAACCTAACTCCTTGCAACTTAAGTGCAACTGAGTGAACTCAGTCACTTGTCTTCTCTGAGCATCACAACACTATAAAAATAAGGGCAAGTGGAAAACTATCATCACTGTGGATGTGCTTGATGGATATTCTGGGAAAGAA
The DNA here is from genome assembly GCA_013399895.1 of Serilophus lunatus. NCBI lineage: Eukaryota > Metazoa > Chordata > Aves > Passeriformes > Eurylaimidae > Serilophus > Serilophus lunatus. Next base: position 36,217 of record VXBA01003725.1, on the reverse strand, counting down.
AAGGGGTACTTTTTAAAGGTTTTCTGTATATTCAGCATTGTACTTACTTGATCATTTGTGAAAAGTGCAAACCACTGTTGACATTCATCCAGAGAGAAAAGTTTAGATTTTATACACTACTGCACTCATTATAGCTCAGGCAAAGTTCATGCTCTCAAGGCCACCCTTCTTTGTAATTCAGTCAACGAAATTTACTTTTTGTTTTGCTCTTCTGTCTTTGGTTGTTTGTTTTTTTTTTAATGGAACTCAAAATTAATGTAGCGAATGCAGCTACAGGAATGAATTAAGATAGCAATTTGTTCTTTTGCTCAAGAAAAAAGAGTCAGAGATGGGACACATTAAATGGAAAAGATAAAATGGATGAATCTGCCAAAATAATAATAAAAAATAGATACTTGCAACACAAGATCTTTCCCCTTAGCAAGAACCCTATGTTACAACCCTTAACACCTTAAGCAACAGCAACACTGCTATATCATTTATGGATCTATTGTTTATAAAATAGTAGATTATATTTTGAAAAGCAACCAGTAACTGTCATCTTGCCTTTTAATTTGGACCCTGATTTCCAAAAAGAAATACACTGGGACTTCAAAAATTTTGGCAGCTTAAAAGACATTTTCTATGGTAAAACAGGGTATTCTCTATTGTATTTTTTCCTCAGTAGTATTCTTCTTATTTTTGCTAGTACATAAGTTATTTTATGACTACCAGAAAAATAATCCTATAAATGTTCATCCTGTCATAAATAAAGGTGATTTAGGAGGGAAAATTAAGGGATAGAATAGGCAGAGCTCGCTTAAATAACTTTGTAATAGCTGACAAACACAAAACCAGTGTAAAAGCAAAGATAAGAATTGCTCAAGATACTACAGCAAGCTGCAAAAATGAAATACAGAAAAGTATTTTTTAAAACTGGATTTTGTGAAAATTGACTTAATGAAGCAGATTGATTAGACTGAGAAATAGTGTTCTAGCCAAAATAACAGTAATCATGATAAAGCTTTGAAGAACTTGCTGCAGAGAAAAGTCCTGTCTTGTTAGTGTGATACTCAACATTCTCCAGTATCTGTTTTTTTTCATCTCCACAGTTTTTGTGATCCTGCATTTGTAAACTTTGATATATTAATTGTTTCTTACCAAATGCAGTTTAAAAGGGTTCTAAAGTTTCATCATCCTGCTTTTAACACATGCATAGGTGTTGTCCAACTGATCAATTATATCTCAAGTTGACTTTCTAATCAAAAGGCACTGTCTTGACCAGCAGACACAGTTGTACCCTAGTAGAGACTCTCTCAGGAGCATCCCTGGGACTTCTTTAACTCATAATCCTGAACATGTGAGGTAGCGGTCACAGGGATCAGTAACAGGCAGTGCAATAAATGAGCACATCTGCCAGTTATATAATTTTGTGTTGTGGGTTTCCAGGAGGGTGAATAGAACGAATAAGAAATCAGTTAGTTTTCCACACTGAATACTTCAAATTTTCCCTAGGAAAATTCAGAGTAGAAGTTTCTGGGAAGTGCTTTTTGTCGTGGGCTGATGGGCCTGTAGTCATCGTAACTGTTCCAGTTGAAACAAAAACTCACTGTGAATTTCCAGTCTTAGCAAAGAGAGGTTTCAAGCTAATTATGTTGAAAAAACTACCTGGAAATGACAGCTATAAAACTCGACTGAAAAGGCAAATAAATGGAGTCATGATTGCTCACAATGAAAATAATTAATTTGTACTTTGCAATAGATCAGTGCTGACTGCAGAAAGCAAAAGAACAAGATAGATAACATGTCCTTAAAAGGAAAGGGGTGAAAAATAGCTATTTAATAATATAGGATTAAATCTATCACAATAGAAAAAGAGAAGGATTCAACAGAATAGAAATACTTTTAACAACATGTTTTCCCCTCACAGAAATTAAGAATTGAACACATTAATAAAATTATATTAGGAGTGAAATATTTTTATTTATTTGAACATCCTTTGTACTAGTCTTTTATAGAACTAAATAAAAACAAAGATATTGTGAACATATAATTTTGTCTCTTTGGTTAAGTCTTCCACCAACTTCTTTATTTCGTATAACCTTTAATACCAGAATATACACAGAATTCTTTTAGAGGCAAAACTTCACTTAAAATCTCTTCTTAAAAATAGCTTTTTTTGGGTTACTAGTTGTTAAAAAGTTATGCTGGTCATGGCACATTCATAGCCTTACTGTAGTGGTGTTTATGACTCGACTTTCACTGATTTTCGAATACTCCAACATTGGAACGGCAGTAGCTGGGGGAGTGGGGGAAGAATTTTTAAAAATGGTTTTATTTGTCAGGATTTTCCCAAACAAAGACATTTATTAGAGGTTCCTAGCTTATTATCTTGTAATGTTTTCAGAACAGAAAAGTATGCAAAAATATATTTTCCTTCTTTTTTATTGAATTCTTAATTTCAATGTTTTGAAAACAGTAACTCTTTGATGGAATTTCTCTTGTTTCACATTCTTATGAGATTTCTTGTTATTACTTCTTTTCCATTTAAAGAACAGAACTATTGGACCCTTTTGAAGCTATTTCATTCAAATGTGAATATATTAAAAAATAGAAAGGGATGAAGCTTTTCTGCTCTAAGAAAAGGGAGATCAAAATTTCATTTCATGCTGTCAATTTATTGAGAGCGGGATAATGTAAAAGAGAACATAGATTGTCTCTGAAAAATAATAAGGGTTTTGTTAGTATTTTAATATTTTACATGGTTTCTACTTTTAAAATTCTTCAAAATATAAGATAAAAACAGTCCTTATAGATAGGTGACATTTTTTGAACAGTAAAAGAAAAAATGTGCTTGAATCTCCTTCAGTAATTTGAAAAGCTAAAGTACTGATGCTTAATTTGAAAGAACTAAATTTTAGAACTAAACTAATTTTCAGGACAAAAACTCAAAATATTTTCATTTTCTTACTAATACTCCATGTCTAAGACAGTGTTTCCAACTACAGAAACAGCCCCTGGGACACCAAAGAACTGTCATCCTTTGAAAGCCCAGCTGGAATAGGGAGCATGGGAAGACATCTCACTTTTTGACACTTCATACTATTGCGCTCACCTTTGCTTCTTTGTATTCAGCACTGGCTGTAGTATTTAGTTTGGTCTCTTTGTCCCAGAGATTAGCTCAGGAATAGATGAAGTAAGGCATTCTTTCCTGATTGCTTTTACGGATGAAAAATAAAGGTTGAATTTCTGTGGCCTTTGGCTTGTGAGAGCCCAGATCAGAGCAAGTCTACTCCAGCAGCCACACCAGCATTGACCCCAGCTACACCGTCAAACTCCCTTTTTTGGTCCATCTTCCAAAGTCCTGTCAATGTCTGAAAACTGGGGGGGAAAAAATAGACCAATTCAACTGAGTCATTTAGCTGCAGGTAAGAACATATCATTTTTGAAAATTGCTTGATGTTCTTTTTTAGGACGTCTACAGCCCCTTTGAGGTGCACCTTGAGGCATTGCTTCAATGCTGCATGCCCTCATGTAAACATTGAAAACATAGGCCATGGCATCTATTACAGGAAGAGACTGATACTTTTCACTTCCTATGACTATGTTTTCTGTTGCTCAAAACTTCATAAAAATTAAAATTTTAGGTTGAACTTTCCATTCCTGGTATCTGTCTTAGGCTGTGTATCGTTTTTGTTTTCTTTTTTAAATATTTCAGTCAAAATAAAGTTTCTATTATTGAGAATATATCAAAGGAAAAAGCCCTCGTTGTTCTGCATATACTGAATGAAAATATATAACAAATCATTGAACACTAAACGAACAAACAATTCTATTGTAGGTAGGAGGGAGGAGGCCGTCCCTTGGTGATGTCATCTCTTCGGAAGGGAAGGTGTAGTAGGCAAGGCTTGTCGCCATCTGGAGCACATGGCCATTATCTCTCAAGCTATCTTTCAGGTTCTTTGTGGGTAAACTGGGGTGAATGGAAGTCCTAGAGCCACAAAAACCAGGTCTTTTTATAGCAGAGAGATTGGGAAACATGCCCATGCTGGCACAAGCCAGCATAATGAAATTAAGCAGCCCTTTTGAAGGTACAAAATTTTGGCCTCTGGAAAAGCTCCTTAAAAAGGTGCCTCATCTCTCCCCTCGCTGATAAAGGCCTCTTAAAACAACCAGCCAAGTAGCCCTGGCTTTGTGAAGAAGTTCCAAGAGCTAAACTTAATTAAGGAGCAACAGCTCCAGTCTCAAAATAGTCTCTTACCTTAATATAGGGGTACTATCTCTAAGAAAGATTGGGGAATTCTTCTCAGCTGGGTCACCTTCAGTGAATACTCGCCAGGTGCCGAAAAGATGCGTTTTCCTCTAGGTTTCTTCTTTCTTCTTTTTTCTGGGTAGATTTCTTCAATGCAGCTGAGGTCTACTATGAAGCCACTGGTCCAAAATCTAGTCCCCGTACGGGCCACCAATTGTTGTCCAGTTGTGTTTGCGATCTCATAGAACGGAATCATCAAATTGGTGGCGTCAGGGATCGGGACCTTCTGAAACCACAACTGCCAACAAAACATACTGTCCTTGTGTGCATGGTGCTGTTAATCAGAGGATCTAGGAAAGAAAGACAGTCTATATACAATATGTACAAGGGCCAAAATGGAGAAGCTAATGGAGTCTCATGGAGTCTCCTCTTTATTGCAAATTCATCTGGTTTTATAGTCCAAAGATTGTTTAGGTTAACATAGTCAGTAGACAAAAGGAAAGGTAGTCATGTGCCACTGTCCCAGAGCCACAGGACAGTCACAAGATGATGTTTACATACCTAAGACATTATATCATAGTCTGACACACTGTAATACAGCCTAATATTCTGCTACACAATTCAAAACAACAAAACAAAACAAATAACAAAACTGAGAGGGAGTGGCTGATATTCTTGAAGGCTGTGCTGCCATTCAGCAGGATCTTGATAGGCTGGAAAGTTGGGCAGAGAGAAACCTGATGAGGTTCTACAATGCCAAGTGTAGGGTCTGCACCTGGAGAGGAATAACACCAAGTACCAGTATGGGTTGGGGGGGTGACTACTAGCGAGTAATTCTGCTGAGAAGAACCTGAAAGTCTTGGTGGAAGACAAGCTGTCTGTGAGCTAGCAGTGTGTCCTTACAGCCAGGAGGCCCAATGGTATCAGGGGTGCAACAGGAAGAGTGTGGCCAGCAGGTCTATGGAAGTAATCTTCCCCCTCTACTCAGCCCTAGTGAGGCCACATCTGGAGTTCTGGACTCCTCAGTACAAGTCAAGCAGCTACTGGAGATGGTCCAGCAGAGGGGCCACAAAGATGATTAGGGGTCTGGGGCATCCGGAGCATCTCTCTTATGAGGAGAGACTGAGGGAGCTGGGTCTGTTTAGCCTAGAGAAGACTGAGAGAGGATCGCATTAGTGCAAAGGCAGGTGTCAAGAGGATGATGCTCAGCAAGAGGATGAGGAGCAATGGCCATAAACTAAAACACAAGAAGTTCCATCTCAACATGAGGAAGACTTTCTTTACATTGAGGGTGGCAGAGCACTGGAACAGGTTGAGAGGTAAGTGGGATCTCTCTCTCTCTGGAGATACTCAAAACCCACCTGGATGTGTTCCTGTGTAATCTGCTCTGGATGGCCTTGCCTTAGCAGGGTAGTTGGACTAGATGATCTCCAGAGGTCTTCTCCAGTCGTAAAAACTCTGTGAAAACAAAACAAAATAAAAAAGACAGAAAAAACCCCAAAAGACAACCAAACCGCTCTAAGTATTTTGTTGAACTTATTTCATCCATTCAGGAAAAACAAGCAAATAAGCAATATACCATATACATGTGAAAAAAGGCACTGCTTGTAACTGTTTTGCTGAAGTTAAAGCATCGTTATATTTGGACGAATGTCAGGCACACTTGGCCTCCTAGATTTTGTGTAGTGGCTCTACAAAGGACAAATCTCAAGTCTTGCTTTTGAATGAAAACTTCTCACGGTGCTTAGGTCAAAGAATTTAAGCTCTTGCATGTATTCTATCAGCAAAATTACTACACAGTTAAAGGCTTATTGTGGTCCAACATTATAGCCAGGCAGACAGCGGATGAGGGAAATCCCAAATGGAGTGGGAACCTAGGGTGCTAGTCTGACTGAGGGTGAACTAGGAAAACATCCCAAGATAAATGGTATGGGACAGGAGGCTACTTTATAGGTAAGGAGGTTAGGCCAGACATGAGAAGTACATCCCCATGGGGTCCCTGACCAGAGTTGGTGCAACAAGTTCAGTGTTTCCTGCCTAGGAAAGAAGAGGGAATGGTGCCTAGGAGGAAGTCAGGTCAGAGTTTCAGGTCTCTTTCTGGATTTAAGGATTACATGGTCAGGGAGACATCTATTGACCTTACACACAAACACCTGGGCACACCAATACATGCAACATCCAAGGTTGAGAGGCATTCGAGGAGGTAAGGTGAACCAGGGATAAGGTCCCTGGCAGAAAATACTTGTCCTGCACAGATGTTTGCTGTTCCTAGATGGGACCCCTTGTAGATTAAAAAGTTTCCAATTTGGACATAGTAGTAGGAGAAGCAGCACCTTCCTATACAAATTTTGGCAGGCGCTGAGTATGCCTGCCTTGAGCAGTAGAGGATTCAGTTCCCTATACCACAGAAAAGCCCTTGAACACGTAGGCTCTGCCTGCTGAGCACTACTTCCCTGAGGAAGGCATGCTCAAGGAAGCAGACTCCTCCCAAAAAGAGAGGTATGGTTTTGTTAGGAATGCAACACAGGAATTATATATAGTTGGTCGGAGTGAGGCTCAGCATGCATAAATACAAATTAAAGGGATAAAAATTTGGGGTTGCAAAGGCAAATTCTCAAAATTTAGAAGAGTCCTAGTGAAGGCAGCTTGTAGATTCTTAATGCAGCTGTTTTACATGTACCAGTTCTTTGATGTGAGCAGCAATGCACCAGTCCATTCAGTTCTCCCAGGGTGTAGGGGTTTGAAAGGGGAGGGGGGTACAGGGGGAGTGCTGGCGGGTTCTTAGAGGGAGGGGGGAAGGGATCCCCCGTTTTTGGTATAAACCCTGTTCCTTTTCAGTTTTTTCTCTTTCTTCCCTCACTTCCTTCCCCAACTCACCGCTGGTTTTCCCCGGGACATGGTTTAGCTCCAGTGCAGCCCCGGCCCAGCTGTGCGTTTACCCCCCCTGCCGTGCATGCGGGCAGTGGGGCCAGGGGGAGCTCAGCTGGTGTTGGCGGTGGGCTCTGGTGGCAGGCACAGCCCGCAGGTCCCTCCCGACACGGAGCGGCCCCGCACCACTGCAGGGGTGCTCTG